>RJWT010050668.1:0-10820 GCA_004365215.1 Cuniculus paca
TCTGGGCTCATTGGAGGTGAAGGGGGTTGTTGAGTGACTGCAAAGCTAGGATCAAACCTTCATCTGTAATTATTTTTTGTTCACATTTTTGGTTACCTGGAAAGAACTGAAGCCCTGTAGTATATTGGAAAGGAAAATTGATGCCTTGTCCTCTTTCCCTCCTCATTAATATATTAACACTGCAAATTCCTTGAGAAAAAAAAAATTCTGACATCCCTAAGGGGAACACCAAGCCAAACTCTGAAATTTAATACAGTTTTCAAGATTTCTGCTAACATGGTCAACACTCTATAGTTTATCTCTGTATCATGCACTCTGCTTTTCAGCACTGTGGATGTGCTGTGGTCTTCTTAGTTCTCAGCACTGTGGCCTTTCCCTGGCTGTCTCCTTCTCCTGTAGTACTTTTGGACCATGTTCATGTGGTCAAATCCAAATCACCTTTTCAGATGGAGACAGGGTCAGGTCAGCCTTCTCTCCATTGTTGTAATGCCTCCGTTCTGCTTCTGCACAGTCTCAGCTGAATAAGCTGTTAGAGTTTCTGTGATAGGTATAACCAAACTGGTTGTCCTAGAATTTCTCAGGAGATTGAAGGCAGTTTTCATATCATAGACCTAATCTTATTAATTCTGATATTCCCTGGACCTATTACCATGTCTAACACCTTGCAAGCATCCCATAAAATTTGCTGAAGACTTAAAATAGACTATCCTGGACGTTCTTTTCAAGGACACCATGTTTTCCCTTGTACTGTCCTCTCTAATTTTGCTCTTGTTTTCTTCCAAGCTTCTGCCACCATGATCAGTTCCACAGTCAAAACTGTCCAGGCTCCCTTACAGGTGTGTGGACATGATAATTCATGTGGTCATCCCTTACACCCACTCTAACAACAGCCACACATTCCTTCCTCTGTCTCCTCAATACAGTACCCACTGAGCATCCTTCCCTCACTTCACCTTTGAAGCTAAATTGACGGGCTGAGAATCCCTGAGCTCTTGCCTATATTTTTCTAGCTGTGTTATTCTGTCTCTATCTTCATTTTATGATTTCTCACCTTGAGGGGAAAACAGAAAGAGCTATTTTTTTCCTCTGCCCTGCAGGGGGTAGAGTGAATTCTGAACAGTATGAAATGATCTTGCCAGGGGCTGAAGTCATTCTCAAGTTCTAACCATTCATCTGTGTATTCAGAGAAATGGAGGGGCTGAGCATTTTTTTCCCTGTCAGTGGAACACAGTGTCTTATTTAGGTTCAGGGGAAGAAAACTGGCATAGAAAATGTCAGAAATGGTGATGGTTTATATCTGTGAATCACTTCTGCATTGTTCAAAATCCTGACACATACTTGCTGGCTAGAGATGAGCATAGTGGAGGAGGAATTCCCTTCACCTTACTCCAATTTTTCTCTGATAATAACATCTCATATTTGCATAATCCTTTTTATTTTGCACAGTGGAGCTGCATCCATTAACTCATCTAATTCTTAAAAGAAACCCAGTTGGATTGCAAGATGAAAATTATTTCCAAATATAACACTGGAGGATACTAAGACTCAGAGAGAAGACATTAAAGGATTGGCCATGAGTTCATTGCCAGGGAAAAGTGGTCTCTACAGTGACCCAAACCCACTCTTTTGTTCCTCCCAATGCCACAAGACTTTCTGAAATAAATATCCAACAGTAATTTTACACATTTGAGTCATTTACTTGATTATAATTCAGGGAGAGAAGATACATGCAAAAAAGTTATTTTTCTGTCTCTGATTTTAAAGTTTATTATTATTTTAATATTTAAGATTTTTTTCCCAAAAGACCATGCTGGAACATGTCATATTTAGGAGTTTTATGGGTGAATCATTACAATTAAAATTTTCTATTGTTTCTCATTTCTTTCAAGCTGTCATGAAATTATTGTTTCTTCAGCATCACTTTTGAGGTCCTTCTCATGATTGAAGTGCATAAATACCTTCAAATCACATTTATGGACACATGTATCACATGTTAGGTGCAAATCTATAGACCTACAGGAACACAGTGCATTGTTATGCTAAACACAACAGTGATGAAAAATTTCCAAAGCACTTCTATATATTATACACATAATAACTAATAGTTTTATAATACCTCCATAAAGTATGGGGTTATCATTGATTAGATTTTATATGTGTGAAATCTGAGGTAGACAAAGACATGTAAAGTAATGTGTCCAGCATCACGCTGATAGGCAGCAGAGAGCAGAGTTCCTTCCACTCTCTCCCAGTTTAGGTTATCTTGTGTTAATGAATCACCACTTAGAGAATGCTATGCAAATTCTAAACATAACAGATTTTCTTGGAGTATAGACTATCTAAACCCTGAAGGATGCGTTGAAATCATCAGCAAGTGCTAAGTTGGGACACCATAGGCATCAGGGTCCTAAAGGGGGAATAGAGGAATGTGACCCATCCAGGGGACTGAGCTTCATACAGGATATCAAAAAAGGAGTGGTAGAGAGACAAATCCAGAAAGGATCTCAGTGTCAGAGCATAGGAGCTTAAATGTCATGTTAAGGATTTAGTACTTTTCCTGGATGTGTTAGACAGATACTAAAAAAAATTTTAAACAGAAAAGCAATAGGATGGCTTGGTTGGTTGTGATTGGATGAAGGAGTAAGATGGGCAAACTAGTTGCACTTCAGTGCTAGTCATTCAAGTGAAATGGGAGAATCTTCTCCAAAGTAAGTGCTGTGGAGGTAGAGGAAATGATGTTCCTGACAATCTAGGGAACAGACTGTGTGTGGGTTTCTAGCTTGCAACACTGTAGTTGTTTTGTTTGTTTTCCTTTATTTGAGGAAGCATTGATGAGACAGGAAACTAATTTAGAACTGGGATGCAGTTATGCAAATCTAGGAGAGGGATGTTTGCATGAGCCAAACTATTAGTATGGGATGAATACAGCTTGTATATGTCTGCATGAAGAGGTTGACTTCCAGTCCTGTTCCCAAATATCCAGTTTAGAGGAAGCCAGGTGAGTGCAAAGATGATTTTTGTGCACATATTCCCTCTCTCTTAGTAAGAAGATTGGAGTGGGAAAATATGGTTTTGTAGAACCAAGTTGATGGGATTCTGGTGTCCACGGAAATGCAAATGCCATACAGTCTGGAGCCAAGTGTAAGACACAGAATATCACTCAATCTAGTCACCAACTCATGATCAGTGCCTTGGGAGCTGCAAAGAAAGTTGGATCCTTCTTGGGATAGAATAGATAAACATCCACTAGTAATGATGGTTCATATATAAGACCAGAAGGAAACTGGTTTTTTATATTTTGGAGCATATAGAAAAGAAGGATAAGGTTTTTGGATGAAGGGGTCAGCAGTGTTCAACTATCCTGAGAAAGGATTGGGGTCACCTTGTCCCCAGCTCAACTTTACAAAGCCTCCACTAAAATTCCCCAATGCAAAATCTTCTTACCTCTCCATGCCCCAAGTTTCAAAGACAGTTATTTTCTGCTTTACCTATTTTCATTTATTTATTATAGAATTCATCATTTTTACTTATTGGACATTTGTAGTGCTTTGGGCACTGGTCCAAGTGCTAAGATGGTAGCAATAAACAACAAAAAATAATGTACTCTGTTGGAACTGGAATTACAATGATAGTAAGATAAATAAGTATAAGATATAGTATGTAGCTGTTGATGATTGCTAAAAAAAATTAAGGTTAAAAAACAGTAGGCAATGCAGGGATCAGAGTTGTCCTATTTCATTGCCCAAGGTGCCATGTGATTAGTATTCAATGAATTGAAGATGACATTCAGAAATCCCACGATTCCTTCAGGGATCAAAATAAGCACAGAAAAGGGTACTTAAAGTTACATTCCAGTCTCAACACGCATAGTGATAGTGAGGTAGAGGGTTTGGGTGGAGGTGAAGGAAGGATGACGCTCTTACCAGGAGCATAAGTTTGTACAATCACACTTGATTCTGCTCAAGCAAGTGTCCTAAAATGTGATAGCTTCTCCAAACTCACTGCAAACAATGGTGGTATCATCACAAATAGCCTTCCATCAACTTCCTCTTCATTTTCATTAAATCCATTAGTTGAAAATGCACACTTCCCTTCAT
Organism: Cuniculus paca; assembly: GCA_004365215.1. Lineage (NCBI taxonomy): Eukaryota > Metazoa > Chordata > Mammalia > Rodentia > Cuniculidae > Cuniculus > Cuniculus paca. Next base: position 4,098 of record RJWT010050668.1, read on the forward strand.
TGAGATACTCCACATTTTGGAATGCTGTCTTCAGAAGTATGAGTACTTCAGGACAGGTACATGAAACTTATTGCCAAACTTCTGGTATAGCAAAAATTTTTACACCATGGTATGCTTTTCAAAATTTAAATAAGCAAACTAGAAAATCCAAATCATAAATGTAATTGTAACCAATAAAAACTGTTTAAAAGGGATCATAGTAAAAGAATGTATAGATAGCTATCCACTTCTGCTGTGAATTTTTCCAGAACCACCACAGATACCAAAATTCATAGATGCTCAGGTCCCTTATATAAATTGATGGCATACTTCCAAATAACCTGTGCACATCTTTTCATATACTTTAAAACATCTCTAAGTTACCTATAATGTAAATAGTAAGTACACAGTTATATTTTTTTAGAAAATAAGGGTAAAAAAAGAAGTCTTTACACGTTCAGAACAATTATTTTTTCTGGATATTTTCTGCCTGTGATTGGATCCATAGACCCAGAACTTACAGACATGGAGGGCTGAGAATAAGTAGAAGGAGCTCACAGACTCTTGAAAAGTAGGACAAGGTCAAAGGGAAAGAAATTGTGATTGTAGCTTCCACAATATATGGGAATATGCTACTCTACTCAAGTAATCTAGACAATCTCTAGAGAAAGAATGAATAATCCAGATGCTCTTGACACTCTCAGGAAAACTAATGGGAAAATTCAACTCACTCCTTTGCTTTGAACCCAGACTCCTCACCAAGTCCCTGTGTATCAAGGGCCTGTTATTTTGTATGAACTACAGGACAGATGAGAATGCACTTATCAGCTTGCAGTTGAATTCCAGTGGAACAGCAGCAATGTTGATTGTCCATTTTAAATCAATAGTGTGACATCTGGTTTCTTCATGTGCCCTAAACAAGCTTGGCTCCTGTGAGTTGATCCTCTTGCGACTGATCACCTTTGTATCTTTATCAAACTTAACATTCAACATCCAAAGAGCCAACGGAAAAGAATGATGAATTGATACGATCTAACTGCAATGGTCTTCAAAGCATGGTCATCAAGGTTATGTATGGCAGGGTCTGTGTACATTTCAAGTTGCCATGTTTAGGCAGTCATGAGTGGTTTCTAGTGGGTACAACAAAAGACGCTGATACATATCCTGTAGTGCACAGAATGGCCCAGCCTACTCTCAGGAAAGACTTAGCTGGTCTCAAATGTCACCCATACCAAAGTTAAGAATCCTCAATGAAACCATGCCATACTTGGGTTCTCTCAAGTACCACATTGGGTAAATTTCTCTGGTTTCACTCTGAAACTTCATAAACACAAGGCTGTTGCACATTATCCTGATTAGGCCTGGCATCCTTGGGTGTAGATGTGTCAGCTGTGAAGAAGATGTCCATGTACTTCTTACAACTTCTTGTATAAATTACTAATTGTGTCATAAGTTGGACCACAAGCTTTAGTTCTCCTAACCTAATATTTTTCCCCACAGCTTCAGAACTTTACAAAACAACTCTTGCCTTTTTCCTACAGAGATATGTCTGAATGAGCTTTTTTATTTATTATTATTATTTCTAGAGTTTGCACTGATTAAACAGGTTATTATTTGTAAAACATATCAAATTTTACTGCCAATGTCATACATTAGAAAGAAAAAAAAATCCTGGAAACAATTCACTTGATGTTTGAGAATTTACCATGGTTTATGTGCTCTCAAGTCTCATTTGCACATAATGTGATACTTATCTTGTGGTGCAAAAATGTTAGTCTCCTAGATCAGCAATGATACAGCTGAGGATTCTGAGCCATCTGCTGAGCAATTCCCTTGTTTTCTTCTTTTACCTCTGATTTATTTAGTGTGATTGAGGCAATACTGCTGTTTTGAGAAAGGTTGAGTGAACACCACTGGAACTGTCAGATGTACAAATCACAAGCAAAGTGTGGAATGTTCTCTAATGTGTACTGCATACAGCTTACCAGCCTGTGGGTTGAGGCATAGAAGCGGGATTCTCATCACCGGTAGAAATTCTTAATACATGCAGTTAAGTTTCAGGGTTGAACTGCCAGTGTGGAAGAGGCTACATTATAGATACAATGATAGTGTATTGTTCAATTCTACAACTAATAATTTCAGCATAAGATTCAGAATAGGCATTCTCTCTTCTAAATTCATATATGTATAGAGTGCTACAAATGGGATGGTATTTAAGAATTACCTGTAGAAATTATCCAGATAATTTCTTAAAATCAGAATGAGTAGACATGGGGTAAGATGTTTGGGAAAGCAGTGCCTGCACAAAGGAAGGAATTGCAATCGCGAGGTTGTGTTTAGAGCAGGAGTCAGAAGGAAGGATCCTGTTAGAGTATGTGACAGGAGAGTCCTGGAGAGGGAGAGGCATGAGCTGTTGCTCAGGGTTCAAGGTTTAAAAAGAAAGTTATGTACAATAAACATAAAGGATGCCGACACAGTGAAAGAGGTGTGTATGTCATTGGAGAGCAGCAGAGCTGAAAGGGTGGTCCAAGGCATTGCATGTGACATTTATGCCATGCTGCCTGTTGTCTGTGGCACCCAGTATAAGTGTTAGTACTGAAGACAGGGAGGGACTTTTGAGTAGTGTTTCAGAAACTTGTAATGAGTCAAGCAGGTAGGAACTTGTATAATGAAATTATGAGGAGTGAGGTTCGAATCCTTAGTAGAGACAAGAAGAACACGGATTAAAGTGTTTTTAAAATTGTTTTTGTCTTTGGATTTTGTAATGGTTACTAAACACTTGGAGTAGCTGAAAATTTCATTTTTATAGGAATAATTGGGCATTTTTAGAATACTCAAAGTTTAAATCTCTCTATACATATATACATTATATTATTATCTGTAATAATGCAATATACTATAGTAATATATATATTAATTAATTAAACTGAAAATATTTCAGTATCCAAATTTGGCATGTGGTCTTATAATAACATTCAAAATTACCCCAATCCCTCTGTGTGGTTCAGTGGCCCTATTTATATCTCAGTCTTCAGAGTGCTACTCTGGCCATATGCCATCCTCCCCTCCTTGAAACTCAGACCCTGGTCTTTCATATGTCCTCCTTTTTGTCCCATCTCTCTGCAATGACTTTCTGACACTTTGCCCAATCAATTATCTTCTACTTATGTTTGAGACTAGAAGTTGAATATTATCTTTCCTGATAAAAGTCATGTAGGTCATACTGTCAATGTTTGGTTCTTTGAAAGTATAACCTCCCTACTCATTTTTGCTATTTTTAGTTATGTTTTTAGAGTATCCATGGTCTGTTATCCTTCTTACACTCAATGTGAATTAAGTAGATCAGAGTTTAGTAACTTTATTTTCCAAACAAGCAACTGTAGTCACAGCATGACCATGGATCATTTGATTTTTCCCACTAACCCTAAGCCAACAAAATATAGATCTATGATCTTCAGACTCAAGCAGTCAAAAAATCACCCCTAAAATCTTGGTATTGCTCAACACCTGATCCTCCACACTCCACTCTCAGAGCTTCTGATTCAAAAAGTCTGAGTTTGAGAAGGAGAATCTAGGAGGTTCCAGGGGACACTAACTCTGCTGGAACCACAGAGTGAGGGCACTGCACTGGGAGTATAAAACCAGTTTAGGTAAAGGCTTGAAGCCCACTTTGCCAGTCACAGGTGGTGACTGCAAAACCTTATCATAGATTCAACTTCTTTTCTGTAAAATTAGGAAGTTAACTTTAATTGCGCTACAGGGATATTGTGGTAATAAAGGAGGTAAGTGATTGGGAAGGAACATGTGTTTTTGTGAAATGTGTAACTCTTAAGCTATTCTAACAAATTAAAAACACCTTTATAACTTTTATGAAAACTAAATTGCTATCTACTAATAATAGAAGATTTAGAAAATATGCAAAATAACAAATAAAGTAATAAATGTCACACTAAATCCTGCCACAAGGATGTAAAAATTTGTATGAATAGATGTATATGTATACTTATACTCATTTATAACTACATATTTAGACTAATTTCACTATATACTCTCATATCCTAATTATATTTTATCTTGAATTTCTCTTATTATTTTGTATATTTTCATTTAATTTTTAATATTTGTTTGTAAAATATATGTCTCAATTATCTTGATGAATTATTATACACATGTATCTCATCTCTATTATTTTTGCTACCCCTCCCCTCCACCTTCCTCATTCTCCCTCTGTCTAGATCCCTTTCCCATCTCCCAGGGTCTACCTCTCTGTTTCCTACCACGTTTTTAAAATTTTATTTTAAATTATCTATATTTTCAGTTTCTCATATAAGAGAAACCATATGATATTTAGTCTTTTGTGCCTGATTTGTCTCACTTAGTATTAAGGACTCAAATATTTCAATTTTTTAAAAAATAATTCAAATTTAGTTTTTGCAGCTGCATAGCACTTTGCACTTTGTTGTATATACACACGCACACATGTATTTTCTTTATCCATTCATCTGATGAGCACAGAGATTGCTTGTATAATTTGGCTATTCATTGTGCTACTATCAACATGAGCATGCATATATCATTGTAAGTCTTTTGGTAACTCTCTTTCAGTAAGATACTCAAAAGAGGTACTGGTGGTCAAATAGAATTTCTATTTTTAGGGTTTTTTTAAGAACTTTCTATACTGATTTCCATAATGGTTGTACTAGTTTACATCTTCAAGAAAAAAAAGAAGGGTTCCTTTTTTCCTACAAACTCTCTAGCACTGTTATTATTATTATTATTGTCATTATTATTATTATTACTGAATTCTTAATGATATCTGTTCTTTCTGGAGTAAGGTGGAGTCTCAGCACTGTTTTGATTTGCATTTCTCTAATGAGCGATGATACTGAGGTTTTTTTTCATGTATTTATTGGCCAGTTCATCCTCTTTTGAGAAGTATCTATTTATTGAAAGTGCCTGTTTTTTAACTGGGGTTTTTATTTTGGGGGGATTTTTTATTTTGTCTACGTTTTCCATAAATGCTATGGCATAAAGAAATTTACTGCTTCTTTACCATAGGCTTGTAATTTAAGCATTACATTTTATTCAGGAAACATATGTTTAAAGGTCTGAAGGACTTCCAAGTCCTATTATTGGATCTGGATGTGCAAAGTTGATTAGCACTCAGAATTTGCCCTCAAGGAGCTTACACAAACTGCTAAAACAAAATCAGGAATAACGCCACCTGAGAGCTGAAGAATGGGGAAGTTAATTGACCAACAGAATCAATGAGTCTTCTTTACAGAGCTCTGTGTCAAGGCTTGGTGCAGAGAGGAGAGAAAAATGTTGGCACAATACAAGACTCTGTGAAATATTTCACCTCTGAGAGTGTCTGGAATGTCATAGATATACCAAGATACTTGGTGAAGTTGACTCTTTGACAAAATACTAGGTCATACTGTTAACCATACTGCCGTAACAAATACCTGGAGAATATTGGCAAATATCTTTTTTTTTTTAAAGAGAATAGAACAAAACAGAACAAAACAAAGCAAAAGGAAACAGAATAGAGTCAAACATAATATAGCATTTCAAAACAGAACACTGCAAGCTATACAGGTTTTCAACACATAAAAACAGGATATTAACAATGGTTACCCTAGTGTCTCTTACTTTCTTCAAAATGGTTGTTCATACATTTACAGACAATAAACTCAAACAAAACAAAGTAGTATAAAACCAGATAAAAGAGAATAGCATTACAGGTCTTCAAGTTGGATAACAAGAAACCAGCAATGGTTACGGTAGTGTTTCATTTTTCAAAACACCTGTTCCAATCTTCTTGCATATTGTTTTCAAATAGTAGGAAAGGGACTTAAACCAATCAAATCAAAGAATAAAAGCACCATTGGATTTCAGAACCATTTCTCCATATTTATCAAGAATTTTGTATCTTATTGAGTCTTTCAGTTTCTTACACTAGGGAGACAATGCGGTGTTTACACATGTGTGTTTGGTTTATTTCACTTATGAGTATGGTCTCAAGTCGCATTCATTTACCTATAAAAGCCTCCATGTGATCATTTTTTATAGCTGAATAATACTCCATTGTATAAAAGTACCACATCTTCTTTAACCATTCCTCGATTGATGGGCATTTGGGTTGTTTCCAAGATTTGGCTATTACAAATTGTGCTGCTATAAACATAGGTGCACATACATCGCTGTGGTAAGATGATTTCACTTCTTCTGGGAATATGCCCAGAAGTGGAATAGCTGGATCAAATGGGACTTCCAGTCCTAGCTTTTTGTGAAACCTCCAGACTGACCTCCACAGTGGTTGTACCAGTCTGCACTCCCACCAACAGTGGAGAAGGCTTCCTTTTTCACTACAGCCTCTCCAGCATTTATTGTTGGTGGTTTTCTTGATCCTGGCCATTCTTTCTGGAGTGAGATGAAATCTCAGAGTTGTTTAAATTTGCATTTCTCTAATGACCAATGATACTGATATTTTTTCATGTACTTATTTGTCATTCGTATTTGCTCAGCTGAGAAGTGTGTTTTCATCTCAGATGCCCATTTCTGGATTGGGTCTTTGAATTTCGAGGGCCTGATATTTTTTAGTTCTTTATATGTTCTAGATAGAAGACCTTTGTCTGAAGAGCAGTTGACTAAAATTTTTTCCCAATTTGTGGGTTTTCTTTTCACTCTGTTGGAGATTTCTTTTGACATGCAAAAACTTTTTAACAAGACAAAATCCCAATT
>RJWT010050669.1:0-10813 GCA_004365215.1 Cuniculus paca
TGGCCTTGGAAAATTCACCTTTGGTAGCTTAGATCCTTAACAGTTTAACATCCAAATAAATCCCTTGACCCAATTTAAGCACTATCCATGTAGCTTTCTCTTGCCAATCTGATCTCATTTTCCCAACATCCCACAAGATCCATCCACTGAGACTACTCTGCTCTCTCCGGGCGTCCAGATAGATCATCCGCTGGGCTCCAATCAAACCCCCTGCCTCCCCCTGAACTCAATGTAGTCTTTTCAGACTATTTTTTGCAAATGTATCACTTAGTTATCTTTGTGTGGATCTGTCTGGTTTCCATTCTAGACTAAAAGATCTTTGAAGACAAGGACTTTTAAAAATATGTAATCTTATGCCTATGTAGGAGTCCAGCAAATATTATAAATAGAGTTCAATTAAATCATTGGAAAGCAGCACAGTCAGCATTTACATCCAACCTCAGCACAGGGCCATGTGAGGAACCAGAGAACACTGGCTTATCCAAGTTTGTTCAACAACTTGGGCACAAGTCCACTGAAAGTGGGAAGAATAGGATTATAATAACAGAGTCGGAAGGGATGTTATGCCATCCAAAAGGTATAGTCTTACCATTAATATAGTATAACAAACATACAGTACGCCCTACTTTTAAACAATGTCTATTTGCTTAACGCTAAGAATTTACTTTCCAAAGCTTCCTATTCTTCACTCCCGTTGCTGTCTTCTGACTGAACAGGCACTCATCTCTGATAACCAAATCAAGAGCAGGATGTGGAAATGCATTTAATCTCTGCTCTCCTGGGCTTTAGCAAATAGCTACAGTGTGTTCATTCAGTCATAAGTAGAAGAAATACTGTAAAGAATTAATGTGAGGTTTTCTTTTTTTTTTCTTTTGCACTTAGTAATTTTCCTAATTTGTTTGATGTGAAATATGAGGTGGCATAAGGAAAAAAAATTTTTTTAATGAAAAAAGAAAAACGATGATACAGAATTTCAAAACAAAATAATAGGAGATTAACACTGGTTAATATATTGCATATTGTCATCTTCAAAGTAGTTGCTAAGATTAAAAGATATAGGCATTAAAAAATGATCAAAAAATGTGTTATGGTTGATGCATTGTGTCAACTTGAAAAGTTTAGAAGTTTAAATGAGAGACTCAGCAGAGATCCAGGATCCTTACTTTGTAAATACCCTCATCCTGTGCAAGGGGAGGGCACAGAGATTTTGTGAATACTACATCCACCCTGTGGTGGTGGTGGGGCTGTGTACAATATGAGGGAGAAGAGGCTTGTTTTTCCCTTTTTTGTTCTGGCTGCTGCCTTGAAGTGTTGCCCCTGTGCCATGCCACCCTGCCTTGCAGCCAGCTGTTTATGGACTGAAACCACCAAAAACTGTAAGCTAAATAAACATTTCCTTCCCTAATTTTGGGTGTTGGGTATTTTTTCCCAGCAATGAGAGAAAAGTAACCAAAACACAATGAAAGTACAAATTGTTCTTTTTGATGAGCTAGCAGAGATTATCATTATCTGTATCATATATATATAAAATCTTTTCCTTTCTGTCTTTTCTCCTTTTCCCCATCCCACTTATTCTTTCCTTTTGCACAGTTTCTTCCACTTTCACTTTCACAATATCTATTGTACATTTTCGATCTTATTTACTCTTTCAGTTTTTTATACTAAGGAGACAATATGATGTTTACACATGTGAGTCAGATTTATTTCATTTAAGAGTATGGTCTCAAGTTGCATCTACTTACCTATAAAAGCCTCGAGTTTACCCTTCTTTATAGCTGAGTAGTAATCCATTGTATAAAAATACCACATTTTTTATGCATTCCTCAGTTGATGGGCATTTGCGCTGCTTCCAAGATTCAGTTACTACAAACTGTACTGCTATAAACATGGGTGCACATATACTGCTGTGGTATGTTGTTTTCAATTCCTCTGGGAAAATGCCCAGAAGGAGAATAGCTGGATTGAATGGAACTTCCAAACCTAGTTTTTTGACAAATTGCCACACTGATTTCCATGATGGTTGCACCAGTCTGTACTCCCACCAACAGTGAAGAAGTGTTCATTTTTCCCTACATCCCCACCAGCATTTGTTATTGGTTGATTTCTTGTGATGGCCATTCTTTCTGAGTGAAATGGAATCTCAGTGTTGTTTTAATTTGCATTTCTAGAATTACCAGTGATGTTGAATATTTTTTCATATATTTATTTGCCATTTCTGTTTCTTCATCTGAGAAGTACATAGCATCTCAGATGCTCATTTTTGGATTGAGTCTTTGAATTTGGGAGGCCTGAGTTTTTTCAGTTCTTTATATGCTCTAGATACAAGTCTTTTGTCTGAGGGACAGTTGGCTAAAATTTTTCCCACTCTGTGGGGTTTTTTTTCACACTGTTGTGATTTCTTATTTTTTTTTTGAAAGAATGAATGCTGCCTCTATTTCATGTTCTGATTAAAAACACACAAGCAAAACACAAGAAACAAAACAAACAAACCACACATCATATGGATGATCCAAATGGAAAGGTTAATGAGCTGTAATAATATTTGTTTTGCAACATCAAAAGGAGCAGAGATCCTGAATATAATTTGCTTAACTCATAGATACTGAGATTGAAATATGCATGTATAAATCACATTTAGGCTCCATGAGCTCAAAGCACTCCAGAAATACAAAGGATAACCAATGCAAAACAAGCCAGATCGGTGTGAGAGCTCTGGCACTTTAGTACACCCACTCATCACATTTCAGGTCAAGAATGCTGAGGATGTTCTGGGTCAGCTTCACGTCTTGTTTCCAGGCAGCCTTACACTTATCCTCTTCTTGCAGGTCCATGGCCTCCAGGAACAGCAGCTGCTTAGTCAGCAGCTCCTCCAGCTAGATGTAGCTCTCATCAGTTCGACTTCCATCAAAGGAGAGGACTTTTCCCTGGATCTCCAACAGGTTTCCCAGACCACCTTATGGGATGGGTGCTCCTCACAGATAAACTGCTTCTTTTTCTCCAGGGCCTTCTTCAGGTCAATGTGTATGATCAGGGTCTGCACTTGGATCACAGCTCTTCTCCTGACTTCTCAGATGCAGGGGTTTCTTTCAAACACACCTCATCCAGCTATCCAGTCAAAGCCTACAGTTATATCTTGGAGCTCAGGTACAGAAATTCCTTTTTGATTTCTGTCATCTTCTTGAGAACCTTTTCCATTCTCAAAATGGAATGGTTCTGTCTCAGGTCAAATGTGTGAGTTGTATTGATTTCCTCTTCTAAATCCAAATACTTCAGTAACTTGTCGATGTCTTCCACTACCTCCCTCAAATAGTTTCTGATCTCTGTGTGGCTGCGCACATCTACAGCATCCAGGTCAGCAATAAGTCCCGACAGCATGCATGACAAGTGCCTGTAAGTCTCACTATTGTCCACGCCCATCAGCAGCACTAGGACAACACCTCTGGTCTCGTTCACTTCACACATCATGGAGTTGATTTTGGTGACAGAAGGATGTGCATCTTCAGAAAGTGGCAGTGAAGGCTGCTTTTTCATGCAGTCTTTGACAATCTCTTGCACAGCACAGATCTTGGTGAGAGTGTGATACCTTACATTCTGCAAAAAGATCTTTCCTCCAGTTTTCATAACAGTCAGCCTCAGAATGATATCCTGGATGCCTTCCTTGATTTCATTATTATGCAGTTGCTTCCAGTGTAAAAGGGTGCGATCTTCTCTTTCACAAGAGCCTGGACCTCCTGGAAGTTGCTCTGTATTTCAGTGTGGTGTGGGTGGTTTGCATTCTGCTACAACTCCTTGAGGCCTTCTGTCTCCTGCACCACCCTCTTCCTAGCTTGCTGAATGTCTCCTTTTCCTTCTGTATCTGCAAAGTCTATTTCAAAAAATTTGCTTTTGTTAGAATCCTCTCCAGTTTCTTGTAATTCTTGTCACTTGACAGACCACTGAAGCTGATTACCTGCTGTTCTATACTTTTCCTTCTGAATTTCCTGCAGTCTTGTAATGGAAGGATGTTTGTTTCCCATGTCCATACTTTTGTTGTATTCAGTTGCACAAGCACTTACTTAAGCTGGAGGGTGATTGTTGTTCTTTAGATACACCATGGTTTCTTTTCATGTGCAAAAACTTTTTAATAAGATGAGATCCCAGTTGTTGATTATTTAAAATACGTCATGTGCAGTTTGGGTTTTGTTCATGAACTCTCTGCCTACCCTGTCTTCAAAATTTCTACCTACATTGCCTTCCAGTACATTTAGTGTTTCTGTTTTATTACTTAGATCTTCGATCCATTTTGACTTTAGTTTAGTTACCTAGGTTTAGTCTTCAGCATATGGAAAGTCAACTTTTCTGGTACCATGTATTGAAAAGGCTATCTTTCTTCCAGTGAATATGTTTGGCCCCTTTGTCAATGATAAGGTGGCTGAGTGTCTTTGTAGTTGTGGCCACATCTTGTAATCTATTCCATTGATCCTCAGATGTTTTCATGCCAGTACCATGCTGATTTTATCACCGTAGCTTTGTAGTATAATTTCAAGTCAGGGATTGTGATGTCTCCTATCTTGCCTTTGTTGTCCAGGATTGCCTTTGCTATTCTAGGTCTCTTCTGTTTCCAAATGAATTTTAAGAATGTTTTCTCTAGATCTGTGAGGAATGCTAATGGTATTCTGATTGAGATTGCACTAAATCTGTATATGTTTTGAGAGTATGGCCATTGTTACAATGTTGGTTCTTCCTATCCATGAGCAAGTAATATTTTCCCATTTTCTGATATCCTCTTCAATCTTTTTCAGAGTATTGTAATTTTCAATGTATAGACCTTTTACAATGTTTGTTAGATTGATTCCTAAGTATTTCATTTTTTTGGGATGCTATAGTGAAGGGTGTTGTTTCCCTAATTTCTCTCTCAGTGAGTTTGTTTGCGTACAGGAATGCTATTGATTTTTGAGTGTTGACTTTGTATACAGCTACACTGCTGAATTTTCTTATTAACTCTAGTAGTCTTGGTGGAGTTTTGGGGATCTTCTATGTAGAGTATCATGTCATCTACAAATAATGATAATTTAACTTCTTCCTTTCCTATCCTTATTCCTTTTATTTCTGTCTCTTGTATAACTGCTCTGGCTAATGTTTCCAGAACTAGACTGAATAGAAGAGGTGATAGTGGACATCCTTTCCTTTCTCCTAAGTTCAGGGTGAAAACTTAAATTTTTTGTCTGTTTAGTATGATGTTGGCTGTTGGTCTGTCATAGATGACTTTTATCAAATTGAGGTAGAGACCATGTATTCTGATTCTCTGAAGGGTTTTTATCATGAATGAGTAATGAACTATATCAAATGCTATTTCTGCATGTATTGAGATGATCATGTGATTTTTGTCTTTGGTTCTGTTGATATAGTGTATTATGTTTATTGATTTGCATATGCTCAAGCATCCCTGCATTCCTTGGATGAATCCCACTTGGTTATGGTGTATAATCTTTTTAATGATTTGCTGCATTCTGTTTGCTAGTATTGAGAATTTTTGCATCTACATTCATTAGGGAGATCGGTGTATTGTTCTCTTTTTTGGTTGGGTCTTTCTCTGGTTTTGGTATCTGGGTAATATTTGGCTTGAGGAATGAGTTAGGGAGAATTGCTTCCTTTTTTTTTTTTTTTTTTTTTGGCGGCATGGGGGATTGAACTCACAACCTTGCGCTTGCGGGGCAGGCGTTTAGACCACTGAGCTAGATCCCCAGCCCTGGTGTTTTTGAGTCAGGGTCTCACTATGCCATTCAGGCTGGCCTTGAGCTCACTTTGTAGCCCAGGCTGGTCTCGAACTCACAATGATCTGCCTGTCTCAGCCTCCCGAGTGCTAGGATTAAAGGCATGAGCCACCACGCCCGGCCCCTTTTCAATCTCATTAGAGAGTTTAGAGAGTGTTGGCATTAAATCTTCTCTAAATTTCTTCTAGAATTCAACCATGAATCTAGACCTGGGCTTTTCTTTGTTGGTAAGTTTCTAATTCCATTTTCAATTTCATTAACTGATATTGAGTTATTCACAAATTTTATAACTTCTTGATACAGCTTTGTTAATTCATATGTTTCTAGGAATCTGTCCATTTCTTCTGTGTTTTCCAACCTGTATGAGTAATGATTTTCAAAGTAGGTATTGATGATCTTCCAAATTTCCACAGGATCTGTAGTGATTTCACCCTTTTCATTGCTCATTGCATGAATCTGAGTTTTCTCTTTCTTTTTCTTGATAAGGTTGGTTAGAGGTTTATTAATTTTATTTATTCTTTCAAAGAACCAACTGTACAAGTGATTAATTTTTTGTACTGTTTTTATTAATCTCAATTGCATTAATTTCTGTTCTGATCTTTATAATTTCCTCCCTTCTAAGAGCTTTGGGCTTGACTTGCTCTTGTTTTTCTAGAAGCTTGAGATGCAATATTAGGTTGTTTATTTGTGCTCTTTCTGTTTTCCTGATGTGAGAGTTCACTGCTATATATTTCCCTTTTAGGGCTGCTTTCATTGCATCCCACAGGTTCTGGTATGTTGTATCTGCATTTTTCAATTGACTGTAGATACTGTTTAATTTCTTCTTTAATTTCTTCTGTGATCCATTGGTTGCTCAGAAGGGTGTTATTTAATTTTCATGTGTTTATGGAATTTTTGCCATTTCTTTTGCCATTAATTTCCAATTTCATTGCACTATGATCAGAAAAGATGCATGGGATAATTTGAATTCTTTTACATTTATTTAAGCACGTGCTATGGGTTAGTATATGGTCTATTTTAGAGAACATCCCATGTGCACCTGAGAAGAATGTGTATTCTGATGTTGTTGGGTGGAACACTCTGTATACATCTAGTACACTCATTTGTTCACGATTGTTTTTTTGTTTGTTTGGTTTTTGGGGGGGGTTGCTGTCTTTTTATCTAGCTGAGCTATCTCTTTGTGACAATGGGGTATTAAGTCTCCCATTACAGTTATGTTATTGTGTATTTGATTTTTCAGGTCTATTAATATTTTTCTTATATAGTTGGGTTCTCCCATACTTGGTGCATATATTTATGACTGTTATTGCTCTTTTTTTCCTTAACGAGTATGTGGTGACCTTTTTTTTATCTCTTTTGATCATTTTTGGTTTGAAGTTCACATTGTCTGCTAACAGAATAGCTACCCCTGCTTTTTTCTGGATTCCTGTTGCTTGGAGTATTGTTTTCCATCCTTTGACTTTCAGTCTATCAGTTTTTTAGTTGTGTTTCTTGTATATAGAATACTGTTGGATCTCGTTTCTTAATTCGTTCTGCCAATCTGTTTCTTTTGATTGGTGAATTGAGGCCACTTATATTGATGGTTATAATTGATATGCACTGGCTTAGCTTTGTCATGTTATTTGCCTGTTGTTGGTCCCCTGCTTTTCCCCATTTAATTGCTTGCCTTGCCTGCTAGTTTCTTTCTGTTGTTGTTTTGGGAACTGTGGTCATTTTTATCTCTCTCTAGAGTATCTTTCAGTACTCTTTTTAGGCTTGGTTTGGTAGACATGAATTTCTTCAGTTGTTCTTTGTCATGGAAGTACCTTATTTCTCCATTAATTTTGAAAGATAGTTTTGTAGGATATATCAATCTGGGTTGGAAGTTGTTTTCTTTCAGGGCTTGAAATACTTTACTCCAAGATCTTCTTGACTTGAGTGCTTGTGTTGAGAAGTCCGCCATGATTCTAATTGGCTTTCCTTTATAGGTGATCCATTTCTTTTCTTTAAAAGCTTTTAATATTCTGATTTTGTGCTGAACTTCTGGGATCTTGATTATTATATGTCTGCTGTAGGTTTATTTTAGTTATGGCTCTTTGGAGTTCTATATGCCTCACTTATCTGTATGACAGATTCTGTTCTCATACTTGGGAAATTTTCTGCTATTATTTCTACAAATAGCTTTTTATGTCAGTTTTTTTGTGTTGACTCCTGCTTTTTCACTGATACCTATCAGTCTTACATTGTTTTTCTTTGCATCATCTTGGAGCTATTGAATTGTTATTTCACAGCCCCTTGGTATTTTTAAGAGATCTTTCCTTTCATGATCACTAGCCATGATCTTGTCTTCAGGGTCTGAAAGTCTATTTTCAGTTTCATTCAAGCAGTTTTGTCAGCTTTCAATGGAATTTTTAATTTCCTGGATATCTCTTTGAATCATTTCATGCATTCTATTTCCTTCCAATATTATTCTTTCAAGAATTCTGTCATTTTCCACTGCTCCTGTAGGTCTTGTTTTTTGTTTTTTTAATCTATGTCTCTCTAGCTATGCAGAACAATTCCCTCTTTAAGGTTGTGATTTGTTTTCTTACCTGAGAGTATTTTCTGATTTAATTTCCTCTATAGCCTCATGAATTTGTTTCTTTGCTTCATTTGCTATCTTTTTCAGAAATTTCAGGTCTGTGTCTTCCAATTACTTCTATGTCAATGTCTGTTGTACTTGTTTTGGATGGCTGGAGGTCTGAGATTACATTTTGCTTTTTCATCTTGTCATTTTCACCTCTTGGTTAATATTTCAGGCTTTTTGATCTTGTTAGTCTTGCCTGCCCATCATGTGCATCTTAGTTAGGGTCCCACTGTGTGGCTAGCATTCACCAAACTAGGGGAGGCACCAGTTACCTGAATTCCTCCTTCAGGGCCAGTTGGGTGAGCCCTGGATACTTCCTGGATGGACTAGCCCAGGAGTATTGACGTGAACCAACTCTTAGCTGATATTGTTACCGCTGCTTCAGACTTCCAGAATGTAAGACCTATCTGTCCATGGTGTACGTCCCTGCCAGGGTCGTACTGTGTCACTGGGGAGCTTACAGGCCCACCCAGGCTCCTCTGGATAGAAGGAAGAGTCACTGGTACTCTCACAGGCCCACTTGGGGTCCTCTGAGTAAAGAGAGGGCTGACCTGTACTCTTGCAAGCCCACTAAGGTCCTCTGGGTGGGGGAAGAAGTCCCTGACTCTCTCCAAGGAAATTTTTTTTTCTCTTAATTTAATATGAAGTTTTAAGGGAAAATTAGTATAATACGTTACTTTCTGACCTTTTGATCCCATCTTCAAATGACCTTTGAAAAGTTGTTACATTTCTCTTTTTTTAGTACCAGGACTTAAACTCATGACTTCACACTTGCCAGACAGGCACTGTGGTGCTGAACGATTTTTCCAGCCCAATATATTTCTTAATTGAATCCAAGAAATAGTGATAGGTAAAGATAATTGAGGCTAGAAGTTCCTAAATTCACAGGAAAGGCTGTCACAGTCTGGCTACTTTAGCAAGTATTATTCTTTTAATTCCAGTGTAACTTTCTCTTTACTTTTATGTAATATAATAATAACATTTTGCATGGAACTTTTTATCATATATTAAATATAACATTTACTATTTCCTTAGGAAATAAGAGTCTACATAATACTTTTTTGGAGTAAAGTGTATATTTTCAGGAATATAATTCAAGGATACAAAAGTAAGTGATACATAATAGTGGATAAAATTTAAATATATAAATCAGTACTATATTAGTAATAGCATAAACATCCTTTGTATGGGTAACTAAATTTAAATTTAAAGTCACTTACATTGTTAAGGAAATTTATTGTTAGATTAATACAGAACTATCTATAAAATATAAAGACATAACAAAAACAATAAAAAGACAGACTTTTCCCTATTATTAGCTTATAAACAACTTCTAGGGTTTCAGTTTGCTAGAGATATTAACCACATAGGAGTTGATGCTAATAATGTAAAGACAAAAGTGACTTAAATTTTTTGAATTTTTTTTAGATTTGAAAAAATTTTTAAAAGATAATTTGAATTATATCATCTTTAAAAAAAAAACCAATGATACAGGAAAGGTTTTCTTTAAAATAAGCTAAATAAACTTTGCTTTACCTTCCCTAGATTCTAAAGACTGTAGAAGAGAAAAAGTGTTATCTGGAATTGAAATAACATAATCAACAGTGTTATGAGGGGAGGCATCAGACACAGCAATCACTGTGTCTGAATCTTACAATGCATCTTTGTCAGGTCATCTATACCAAATGCTCTAGATTCAATTAACAAGATTTTTTTCTCTTTTAAGGATCTAGTCATACTTTTTCTCCAAGTACAGAAGAAAAGAAATACATTAAGCAAAGCAAGTGATTTTGCTGTTACCTACATCACTCCACTAACTTGAGACCACTAACACCTAATGAAAAACCACAAAGTACCAAGCACTGCTCTTTGGAAAGATATTTTCCAATGCAATACAACAGGGAGGGTCTTGAGATATTTGATGAGGGAAAGAAAGTGAACTGCAATTCTGCCCAGTTTATTCCCTGGGACAGGCTGATAAATCCTTGGCAAGATTTGTCCTGTCACCTCTTCACTCTCAGGAACTTCTTTGAGATGCTTCATCTTCTAAGTACCAAGGGAAAGAAAATAAATTGTATTTGAAAAATTTGTCTCATAATAAACAAACAAAAATGGGGAAAAACTTGTGTGAATCTGGGGAAAACCTCATTCTTCAGGTATTCATAAATAATAAAAAAAAACCTAAGGCACCACTGATATGAGTTTAGGGCTCCATCATCATCAATTTCTGTTTCTTGTGAATCTTCTTTTCACTTATCTTCAGCACAGAACAGGGAACCGAATAGATAAACTAATGTGTAGCAACAGTTGAGCTGGAGTCCTGAAAGTTTCTTTTCTTTTGTAAAAAAGTGTTTTTAGAACAAACATTCTGTGATATTGTGACAACATATTCAGTTGTTCTACAACCCTGATTGACTTTCACTATGGTATTCTAAAAAATGTTTAAAATTTCTTA
>RJWT010050670.1:0-10815 GCA_004365215.1 Cuniculus paca
TTAGCACTCGGGCTCTCGAGCCCAGTTCTTTCACTTGGTGTTTACAGTTAACTGGGGTTTTAGAAAGAAAATTAGATGTTTTGCGCTATAATTTTCTCAGAATTCAGAAGCTTCATAGGGTGTGGCTGCACCTCTCTTTATAAGGAGGTGGTTTCTTCTATACTACAGAAAAATTCATTGCATTTTAAATTTCTCAAAATTCAAGAGCTTAGTAGGGGGTGGCTTTATGTAAATGGCAGTGACCTGGTAGAGAATACAGCCACCCTGAATTTGGAGTTCCAAGGGAAATGTCTCCAAAATAATTCAAGAGGAAAAATCTGAATCAAGTTTATTGAGCTGAGCTTTTTATTGATAGGCTAAGAGTGAGAGATCAGTGAAGTGAGGCTAGCTGAGTGTCAGTTGGCAGTCATGACAATACTAATATTTTGTTGTATCAGGTAAGCCTTTAAATTAGCAGTGCAGATGAGGTGGCTACAGGATATGACAGTAGAGTGTCAATTGTCCCAGAGTCCAGGCATTTTGGAGCAACCACTCTGGAAGCTTGGGGAGCGTATTTGGGGTCAGACATATCAGGTGGCATCTCTTTTTAGGAGGGAGGGCTCCCAATCCAGGGGTGCCTAAGGAATGCTCATTCCTGGGCCAAAGTCCCAGTTTACTGTCTATTCTTATTTTTATTACATTAATATACTTAATTGCCCAACTACCTCAGGCACCAACTCTAGTTAGCTACCTTATTCATAGGATAAGTAAATAAACCATCTTCTATAAAAGGGGATTTAAGGAGGAGCAATATTTTAGCTGTATTTCCTAAATTTTGATATATGTTTCATTATTATTCATGTGGTTACTTTGAAGTTATAGTATTTTTCAAATGCGGATGGATTAATACTTACACATTATCATATAATCGATATTTTATGGATGAGATATTTTGAAACTCATTATGTTCTATGTATGAACAATAATTGGAAATCATTTATGTATCATAGACAACAATATATTCTGTGGTGATTGGCTGAAATGTGTTCTATGTACCCTTAATAAGCCACATTATTTAACTTGTCTATAGCATCAACAATGCATGCATGTGCACACTTTTTTTTAATGAGAGAGATCTTAAACCTAATAAGATGGCTTTGATGTATTTCTTGGTAGTTTTATTATTTTTTGCTTTACACTTGTGTTTTTGTTATTAAATTTACTTTTACTCTCTTTTCTTTCTTATCAGCTAAATACATTAAAGTGAAGCAATAGGGCTGAGTGATATGCATGTGCTGAGATTTTAGCACTAGTTTCCGTACACTTTTTTCTATTCCTTTTTAATCTGATGTATGAGATATTCATCATGAGAGACAAAGTTCTTAGTAAACATGTCATTGTAGAAAAGAGACCCCTCCACTTGCCTTAAGCCTTACCCTAAATGTCATAGGGGAAATAACTCTTGTCACGTTAGATGACAGATACGCTGAGTTCATGACCGCACATCAAGAAATGAAGTAGAGAACCAAAAGAATAAGTTAGGAGAATTAATTGGAAGTAGTAATAGTTGCTGGATTTACAGACAAGGTACCAAGTAGATGGTTACAAAAGTTCTTTGTCAAGGGCATACTGTACAGCAAAATCACAACTACAATCCAACTATAAGATTGCAAGTATAGTTGCTTAGCTAATATTGGTCCAATAAGGAACCAAGACACATAGCAAGGATACATTGTAAACATTTACTTTTCCTTATCTATAACTTTCAACATAGAAAAGACAAAGGCATTCTCAAAAGGGTTGTGAGTACGGGTTTGGGAGTTTTTGCACCCACAAATGAACTGGTGCACTGTCTGGGTTCACTGGACCAGGTGGTGATAAGTTCAGTATAATCTATCTCAAGCTTCTATTTATCTGTAGGGAGGCTTGCATGCCTGGCTGTCTTGAAATTCAACCACGGCCACAATTTTGATGTGTCTCATCTTTTGCACTGACTTACTCGATCCCTCTCTGACTTAATTTCTATCTAACTTAGCTGTCTGTGTGAGGACAATGTGAGAAAGCCAGATCAATTTTCTTATTCAAGTAGCTAACCAGCTTATAGGCCAGTAATAAAGAAATTCTTCCTTTGGTTATAGAAAGCAGGAAACATTTGCATACCACTTCTCCTGAAAAACTCCTTACTCTGATCCTTTGTCATGTATGTAAAAACATGTTTGTTTGTTTTTTTAATGAAAGTCAGCAGTCTTTCACTTCATTGCTTCATATATATTTATTTTTTTCTATTTCTACTTTGAAGATTTTTTTCTTAGTTTGATAATAGTTCTATTTTAAAGTCCCTGAGTATGATTTTCTTTGTACTTATTGCAGTTGAGATTGATAAAATTCTAAATCTTTAAATTTATGTGTTTCATTAAATTTGAGACTTTTTTCCCAATAATTCTTCAGGTATATTTTGCTCTATTTACTCCTATTCTCTTAGAGTTAAATTTTCATGATGCTTAAACTTTTGTTTTAGGTTAGCTTGGCTAAACTCATAATACAAACTAAATCCCCTGTTGCTGATTGCAGTTAAAACTATCTTCAATTGTTTTAGTCTTACCTGCAATACTTAGAAATTACTGCATGCCGGCACATTCACATCTTTCAGTAATGTGGTCATTGTTTTTGTGTACAATTTTCTGCTGCCCTTTTTGGCTTTTCTCTTTCTGGTGCACTTCCCTGACTCAAGATTCTAAAGTGGTAGCCCTAACAAGCCTTCTAAGTTTTCAAGAGAGTAAGAATGCAGGTTTCTAGCTAAGATTTAGCCTTTACATATAAAACCATATTTACTTTGTTAAATTAGGTGGTGAGAACATGTGTGTTAGCTTTTCTGCATTTGAATATTTTAATAATATTCTGTTTGGTAAGGAGTTTCCAACTTAGTAGACAAAAATAAATAGTGGACAGTCTTCAAGAAGAAAGAATTTGAGAGTTGGAGGACATTTTTTGTGATCATCTTGTCTGGCTACATAGCAAATTCTACTGAGCTAGGTAATCTTTCTCAGTGGCACATTGTTAATGTCAAATGTGGTATTCAAAGACAGTCTGAAAGTTGTCCCCATATTTACTATTAAGCAAAGACATATAAATATATTTTATTTAATATTATTTTACACAATTTATCTACATTTTGAATCTATTTCTTGGATATGAGAATTTATCATTTCAAAATAATATTTATTATGAATTATAAGATTAAAACCCACAACTTATAGTTGGAAAAAATACTGGATTTTCTGGCAGAATTTATTCTTGCAAACAACAAACTAGATTGAAAATGTTTCTTTATCATCATTCTCTTTATTATCATTCCTCAAGTTTCTTTAAATTACAGGTTTCCTTGCTAGCGGTGCACTCTGGGTATTCTTCATCAGTTTTCCCTTTGACAGCATTCCTATGATACTTCGATAACTTTGAAGTAAAATTCAGATCCCAAGGTACAATTCTTAACAGCTTCTTTGCAAGTAGGGAAACACTGAAGTTTAAAGAAAAATAAAATCTCCCAAAGACACTTTTTAAAGAGTTTTGATATGCTAATAATATCCATTCCCAGCATTTAGAGTTCACTGGGCATAAAGAATCACATCCATTGACCCTCCCTTTAAACAAGCATCGTTGAAAATACTGTGCTCTCTCATTCAATACAGAACCAGGACACTTACCAGTAATCTAAAAGTAAAGGATGGATCCCAGGTTTCCTCATTAATTTTGATACTTTTGTTCGATAGGTTTATTTTTTTTTAATTCTTTCGTAGAAATATAGCTGCAGGCGGCTAATCAAAGTCATGGATATCTGAGGGGGGATGTTGAGGAATAAAGAAAGACAAAATTTAAGGTACAAGAGGGACCAGGAGGAAATTATGTCTAGTGGGCAAGCACAGCTGTCTCACAGTTGACCCACTTTAATTAGCAAGCAAGAAGCACAGCGGGAGGGGTAACATCTGTTTCATGGAACGGCAACTACAGAGAATGGGTAAATAAGGAATGAGTTAATGAGGAACCAGATTTTCTCTGTGCCCAGATGCATGCATTTTGACAACTGTCCTCAGCAGATGATACCTTGGTTCAGGAATACTGGGTTATCATCATTCTCCCCATAGCCAGGGGACACACAGCCTTCTATAAACCTCCCCGTTCCTGTAACAAGGTCACAAGCTTGGCCCTGTGGGCGTGGGGCTTCAGTCAAGTAGTGTGCCTCCATAATCCATCACATAGCCTGGTTCCCAACAAGTATAATAATGAACCCCAAATTGAGAAGAGTACACATTGCTTCTTAAGCATATTCTATCTGAATGTGTTTTTATTTTAATAAAAATAAATCTTTGTTAGTTATGTTTGATGATTATACTATTTCTCACAATCACTGCAACATTATTTTATAAGGCGTTGTCCTTTTGGTATGTATTTCTCCGTGATGGGAGAAGGTACTACAACTAGGTAGTGTGAGACAAACTGATGTTTTTCTTAATGAAATAAAATTGCATTTGTACCAAAAATTAATGAGAATTTGGGATAATTTGTATATATGAGAAATGTTAAAGTAAGCATTTTCTGGTTGTAAGACAGGCTAGAAAAAGTTAAAAAATAAAATGAATGAAGAGAAAAGGAAAAATATGATTTTTAAACAGTGTAGCTTTTGGGTTGAATCCTAGTTTATTTTTTATTTTTTTAACTTTGGTCTCCAAACCTCAGTTGTTGAACACCCAAGAAGTCAGATACACCAGTACTGCCTTGGGAATGGGGTTTAGTTGTCATAATCCTATTTGGATATCAAGCACTTTGAAATATAAAGTATGGCCGGAGAACTGCGATTTTTTTTTTTAAACAATCATGGCTATCTTTTAGAAGTCAAATTTTTACAGAATGCTAACAGCTAACAGTTACGAAGTTTTACAAAAAAAATTTAAAATTAGAGCAAACAAAATTTTGCCATAACAATTATGATATTATTATATTGTGAGAATTAGATTTGTGTTATTTCCTCTGAAATATATTTGTTTCCTTTTTTAAATCAGTTGCATTTATCCAGTTATAAAGTATTAAATAATATAAGTAAGCCTTTATTTAAATTTGCTTTTAATAAATAACATATCTTTTTAGTACAGTATACTTGTTTTAGGTGTTTTGTATAGATGACGAATGTCTAATCTCTAATCATTACAATGACACAGTGTGAACTATATTACACTTAGGTATATTTAACTGTTATAATACAATCACATAACAATCACATAAACATAAACCTGAAAAAGTTTACTATCATTAACAACTTTGATCTGAAGCTCAACAGAATAATAAGAATATTTTTTAAAAAGTGTTGTATTCTTGAGGGCCTGTACACTTGGAAAATGCAAATGCATTTAATAAATCATGAAGTTAACAATACTTAGCATCACAGCTGTAAAGAAATTTTCACATATATTTATTTTGTTTTTACTCTTAAGGGATAATTTAGATTCCTTTAACAGGTTTATGTAGTGTAACTGTAGTGACAACAATTAAAGGACATTTTTAGAGCTCTTATAAGTTTAAGAAACAATGTTAGCCGGGTGTTGTGGCACACACCTGTAATGCCAGCACTTGGGAGGCTGAGGCAGGAGGATCATTGCGAGTTCGAGACCAGTCTCGGCTACAAAATGAGTTCAAGGCCAGCCTGAACTGCATAGTGGGACACTGTCACAAAAAGACAAAAAAAAAAAAAAAAGAAACAATGTTAAAGGGCACAAATAGACTTACTGCCCAATGTATGAGTGCATCACATTTATATAATTGCAAAATTCTTTAGTCAAAGTTGGTTGATGTAGGTTAAGATTTAAATGACTAGGCCAAATTTAAAACAATGCCAAAAATTTTGATATGTTTAAGGTTTAGGTGTAATGTATATTATACAAAAGAGAACACTTGCTATTTTGCAAGTGTTACTTTTAAGCTTAGTTTTGCAGCATAGTTTGTCTTTAGGTGGATATACATCTCTCATCCCAGATGTATAAGGTATGTTATAAACTAAGATAATAGTCATTCATTCAAATAATTATTATCTGATTATTGGAAACATTTTATAAGTTAACATTTAAATAATCTTTAACTCTTAAAAGTCAATTTTTAAATAAGAAAAGCCTAACAATGAAAACACAAGAAATTACCTTAGTAAAAAACAAATCTTTTGTTTCAAAATCTAGTTTTATTATAAGTTTCATCAAGAGCATTTTAATATTTTAAGAAAACTTTAGAGTTGTAGACATAGAAAATTTAACATTTTAATTATACTTTCTTTAATAACATTTATTGGGGTAGAGTTTAATAAGACTCTAGGCAGAAACTGGTGAAACTGTTCATCAGTGGTGAAAACTGAAGCAAATTGGTTTTGACAGCTGCTTTGTAGCCATTGAGGGGAGTTTTGTCTATTTTTTTTTAACTCAAATGATTCCACTTAGGGAAAATTATATATTAGAAATTTAACTATTAGTCAATTTGAGAAAGAAATCTTAACATTTGATGAATTGCTAATGTATGAAAACACATTTAAGAAACCAAAATATGTTTTTACTATTGAAGCCCTGAAAAGCCAAGAATTTAGGCATGCAGTTTGAATTTTTAAAATTATGATCTTCCATATCTCTTTTATGCGTATTTTTCATTTTTTTCTATCCTACCTCAGTTGGAATTATTTGATTACTTCAGAAATCTGTACTCAACTTGGATATAGGGAAGATTTTTCTATGTCTCCAAATTCACCTAATTTACATATTTGAGTTTCAGCCTTAGGTAAGGGCTCACTAAATTCTGACTGGATCATATTCCCACAGATAGCACCTATAAACTTTGAAGAAAGTAAAGAAATAAATAGCATATATGAGTAGACCATTTTATATATGCATTTTTGTTTTACCAGATATTTTATAACATCTGATAAACACTATGTTCTGTGTTAACTATAAAAGCACATAAATTCCCTCCCAGGAATTTGAAGATTGACCTATGTGAAAGAAAATAGTCCTTTAAAGTAATTTTTTAGTTATAATTTTTATTCTCCATGTAAAAAGACTAGAGTTCGTATTTTCTGTAGAATAATCACATAGTAAAATGTTTTCAATGGAGACATTTATTTTTATAGAATATCCCTGAACTATTTTACATGTGTGTTTTGCTAAGAATCTTTGTTTCTACATATTACTCCCTGTTTTCATGTAAGAATTCTTTATAAGTGATAGGGACTTTTGGTCTGTGGTCCAAAGCGTTCATGAAGGATTCACATGCTTTAATTATAGGCAAATGTTGTCAGATTGCCTGTTAGGTGATTTTTTTCTCAAGGCCTTGGATCTCTCTGTTATATAAGTGTAATGGTTGACACATTGTGTCAATTTGAGAAGTGTAGAAGTTTAAGTGACTCCGCAGGGGACCAGGGTCCTCATTTTGTAAACATCCTCATCCTGTGCAAGAGGAAGACAGGGAGATGATGTGAGTGCTGCACCTGCCCTAGGGTAGGGATAGCCTGCTTACAATAAAAAGGAGGAAAAGAGGCTTGCTCTCCCCTCCCGTGTTTGCTCTTACTGCTTTTGCTGTCTTCTGCAATTTGAAGTGCTGTCACTGAACCATGATATCCTGCCTTGGAGTCAGCTGATTATGGACTGAAACCTCTACAAACTGTGAGCTAAATAAACCTTTCCTTCAGTAATTTTGGGCATTGCATGTTTTGTCTCAAAAGCAAGACAAAAGTAACCAAGACCACAAGTATCCCTGTGAGGCTCTCTGCTTGCAGGAATGTATATTTCCATGTTTGATCATTATGGGACAAAATTGATTTTAGGATTTCACTGCTTATTAAAAATGATCTCTAGTTTGTTAGGCTCTAAGATGCCTCTGGAGGTGTTTGAAGACCCACTAAAGAGAAAGCAAGCACAGAAATCACCATGAACAGCCAGGAAGACTCAAATTGAAACAGGCTGGTTTCCATTTCTTTTCGTGGACCTTTGGCAGTCTTCCAGTGTGTGCTGGGGAACTGATGAAAAAACCTTGTCTGCATTCTAGATGCAGTGGCCCTGCATTCTACTCGAGGGTTAAATCGAGCATCATAGTGTTTGTGCACTGCAGACAGTGCTACATAGCTGCAATGTTTCTAAGGTGGTCCACAAGGAAGCAGAGTGAGCACTCAGAATGACAAGGTAGGAGTACCAAGAACACACGAACTCACTACCTGAGAAACTAAACTGAGTGGACATCACTTTGAGTTGGAGATTAATTTAGGATACTTAGATCGCCATATCTAAATAAAGTCAGTGATTTGGAAAAAAACAAGGAATTGCAGCATTTTTATTCTCATTAAAGCAATGTGGAAATGGAATCATGGAGTTATATTATTTGGCACTGCTTACTCCATACATACTCCAAATTTATCTAAGGTCCCATCAAACAAAAGTAAATGTCATATGATATCCGTGACAGATGTTTTAATTATTAAATTCTTAATATTAATAAGCATTAGACAAGGGCTTCTCAAAAAAGGAATACAACATGCTTTCAAATGCACAACAAAGTGCTGCTTAGTTATCTGAAGAGGACTAGGTGTCCTTTTGTTTTGTTTTGTCTCACAAAAAATGGAAGACTAAAGAAAAAGAAGCCGTGAAAAAAAATCCAGCTCCTCAGGAAGTGAGGACAGACTTCAATCACAGCACGGGGACAAGTGTGGATGCTGATCTGGCCCAGAGCCATCAACCCAGCTCTGCTTCTGGAAAGCAGTCGATATCACCTGTCAGCTCATTACCCTCTGAGCGCCACGTTTGCAGAGCCTCAGCTACGCCAAAAGCAATCCTCCCAGCACTGACACTTCTACTTTGAACCCAGCATCAATTCTTGACTTTACCACTGCGGGCCCAGGGCACACTTAAATCCCTGGGCCACTGGATTTAGGATTTGATGAATGGAAGGACGAGCGGTTAGAAAGTTTTTTCCACTTGACAAAGGCAGAAATAAAAATCTAATATGAAATTGCCCTCTGCACCTGAACAGTGGGATATATCACCCAAGTGAAACTTTTACTTTTTAAACCCAGTGCCTCTCTGTGTTAGAATTTCTAGGAACCTCATTTTATAAATCATAGTATCTTTCCACATCCAATTAAAATCTCCATAAGTTTTTAAAGAAACTACTCCAAATTTTCCTGTTCTCTGAAATTATACTACTGAGATTTGAAAAATGCCAGACTTTTGTTTGAGTTTTATAAAATTTGTCTGGGTTTCCACCCAGCATAACAGATGGTCAAACCATTTTATTTCCTTTTGATTTTGTTTCTATTGCATTAGTTATCACACCCAGCTTGCTGCATCTACAAACATTAAAACCATGCACTCTGTCTTCCTCCTAGTCATTAATTAAAATTTTAACAAGACAAGGCTAGGAGCCAAAATAGAATAGGCTTTTGCTAAAGACTACTCTACTATGTAGTTTAATATTTATTAGCATTCTGTGGGAATACAATTACAATACAATTTGATTTTGTTCTGTAAAATCTATCTTCCTATGACTTCTTTTTCTGTCTTTAACAGGGGTAGATTTATAGCAGTGTTTCTCATATCATTTACTGTGAGATACAATTTTCATTGTCAATTTCTAGGTAACTATGCATTTGTAAAATACAATAAGTTAAAAAATGCCAAAATGAAATTATTAGCAAACAAAATGTAAATAAAGGAAATGTAACACAAGCAAGTTCATTATTATTTAATGGGTAAAATAATATTCCAATATTCACATCAAACATATAGTAAGAAATACTATGTTTCAAAAGGTTATGTATTATTTATTAAAATTATAAATGTAAGTAATGTAAAAATATTTCAGTTATAATATTTTGTTCTGCAACTGTAATCAATTAAGAGGTTATGAATGAACAGCCATACTAAACATATAAATGCATATTTTGATTCAGTCCTATGTATGCCAGTGAAGTTTTTAATGTGATAAACTTCCATTTTGTTTATTAATTTACATAATCTAGGTTGGATAAATGACCACTTTACTCATTGAAATAATGATTATCTTAATTGTTACTGTAATAATTGCAGGACTCCAAGAGATATGACAGGAAGTAGAGAATTACAGTAAACTCATTAAATATACCCAATATAAACCAAGTTATTTTATTCTTTGAAAGTTGATATTTCTCCTTCATCAATGTGTGACACACTCACACATATATATGTAAAACACCAGGGGCAAGGGAATACATATATATATATATATATATATATATATATATATACACATACATGAGTGGAAAATAGAATTCAGAATATTATATGAGATTTGTAGGTGTGTGGTGATACCTTTTGGACTTCATTTTTTGTAACAGTTGAGTATTACTCCTCACATTGATGGCTTATGATTGGTTTATTGTTTCATGGGCTGAAAGATATACGGATGAAGGGTTTCGTGATTATGAATAAACATGTATAAGCCTTCATAAGGCATAAAATTTTTTTAATTTTTATTTTTATTAGTACATGTTTGCAATACACAATGATTTCATTCATTAAGAGAAGTTGGTTCATGCACACAACTTATCTGTATTCTTTTTTTTTAATCCCCTTCTCCTCTTCCTACCTCCCTCCCTCCATCCCTTGGTTCTCTTCCTTTTTGCAAAATGAACTATCTCCTTTTTTTTTCTTTTTATCTAGTTTGATTTTGTTCTTTATTTCTTCATAACTTCTTCATAAAAGAGAAGCCATATTTAAGCTGTGCATCCAGTTATTGCATTTAACATTTCCATCATACAATGCTTCCTTTGCCCTATTAAAG
>RJWT010050671.1:0-10819 GCA_004365215.1 Cuniculus paca
TAAACTCGCTCTCTCTCCCACACGCACACACACACACACACACACACACACACACATGCCCCTCGCCCTAGTGCATCTTTTTTCTTTTTGCATCCTCCTATATCTTTCTCTGAATTATGATAAAATGTACATAGCATAAGATTGACCATTTGACCCTTTTTAAACATACAATTCAGAGGGTTAAGCGCAACTATCACCAACAGCTTCAGAAACTCTATTATCTTACAAAACTGAAAGTCTGTACCCAATCTAACTCTTGAATTTGACGACTAGAGGGGCCTCACATTAGTGAAATCATACAGTATTTCTCCTCTTATTTTACTCAGCATGTCTTTGAGGTTCATTCACGCTGTATTATGTGTCAAAATTTTCTTCCATGTAGTTCTGTACCTTACATTCATCCCTCAATAGGCGCATGGGTCACTTCCACATTTTGGCCACTGGGAGTAATGCTACTATGAACACGGCCGTACAAATAATCTCTTCAAGTCCCTGCTTTCAATTCTCTGGGTATTGTGCTAGTCAGGTTTCCACTGCTGTCACAAACTGCCTGAGGAAGACAATTGAAAGGCAGTGGGAATTATTATGGCTCAAGGTTTCAGAGGGTACAGTCCCTGGTCCTTCAGTTCCTTACTTCCAGAGTTTGGAGGAGCCAGAACACCATGGTGGGTTCCACGTGATGGAGCAAAGCAGCTCAGCCCATGGCAGGCTGGGGGTGGGGACAGAAGGAAACAGCTAAAAAGGAGGGGGCCTGCAATAGGATACAGTCCCAAATGTCATGCCCTGATGACTTACACCCTTCTCTGGGGTCCACCTCCTCACAGCCCATTCAGACACAAACAGTGAGCACCCTCATGATCCAGTCACTGCCCAAAAGCCCAGCAGGTGACCTTTGGGGGACTTGTTAGATCCAAACTGCAGCAGGTATGTATCCAGAATGGAAATTGCTAGATCATATGGCAAGTCTATTCTTAATTTTTTTAAGGTATATGTATCTTTTAAAACATCAATCCTCAACCTTTTGGGAAGCAGAGACTGCTTTTGTAAAAGACAATTTTCTCACGGGAAGGGATGTCGATGGTTTCAAGATGGTCCAAAGGAATCTGCAACTTTGCATGCGTGGTTCACAGTAGGGTTCGCACCCCTGTGAGGATCCAGTGCCTGGGCTCATCTGACAGGAATGGAGCTCAGGCAGTGATGCAAGAGATGAGATGCAGCTTATAAATACCAATGAAGCTTTGTGCACCCACCGCTCATTCCCCGCTCTGTGGCTGGCTCCTCACAGGCTGCAGACGGGTATCTGTCAGTGGCCTGGGGTCTGGCTTCCTGTTTTAAAAATATATCATACTTCTTTATAACTACAATTCATTGAAAAGTTTTCTTTTTGTTCAAGTACTATTTATTAATCAGCAACTACATACCATATTAAACCTTGGGCTAGGTAACAAGGACACCACCAGGAATGAGCTAATGGCACCCATCATCTTAGGGCTTCTAGTCTAGTGAGGCAGACAGACAGAGAGGAGATCATAAGCGAGTATCTGACACAGGCAGGCAATAGCAAAATCAAGGTAGTAACTCCAACACCAGCCTCTTTACAGGAAGGCACTTGAAAGTGACAGCCCAGAAATGCGGCAGCGCTTTAGGTGGAATTCTGCACCTCAAAAAGTAGTGTTGAGGGCTAGGGACGTGTAGCTGCATGGTAGAGAGCCTGCCTGGCATGCAGGAGGTCCTAGGTTCAATCCCCAGACCCACAAAAACAAACCACAGAGAAAGATACGTCGAAGTCCTAACTCCGGGAACCTGTGAATGTGCGTTTACTGGGGCAGGGTCTCAGCAGATGGAATCGAGTTAGGATGAGGCCATGCAGAGCTAGGACAGGCTCTATGCCAGCGACTGTGTCCCTTCAAAACCAAGGAATTTTGGACCCTGGGAAGAAGGATGTGGAAAGATGGAGCCAGGGAGCGAGTGGAAACTCACAAGAGCCAGGGAAAGAGTCTCCCCTCCACCCTGCGGAGAGACCCTGGCCCTGTCAGCACCTTGACCTGACTTCCAGCCTCTGAAAGTGTTCCTTGACCTCACTCTACAAGGTGAAATGCAGCAGGTCCTGGGTTGGGATCCTTTTCTCTTTCCTTAAAGTGGGGAGGGGACAGATAGAGAAATAAAGACTTAGGCTTTCATCTTTAGTTTCTAACCAACTAGTTACTCACAGTGCTGACCTCTTGCCCTGAAACTCTTGCTTTGGTCTCTCTGAGAGCAGGTCTCTTAGCTACAGTTTTGACCCCAACCAGAAGGAAGCTGGGTGTGTTTGAAACTAACCTATCAGAGGTAGCTTGTGAATGTCCCCACAAGTGGGCAACGAGGACACTGTTGGTGTTCTGGGTGTGACACAATGCAGGCTGGACAGCAAATGAGTTGACTCTCAGTAACTCAGCCTGCTCTTACCCCTCACGCACTGTAAAGGACACAGACACTGCCACAGTTTTTGCGGTACAGGGACTGAACCCAGGGCCTTTGCACTGAGATATATCCCCAGACGCTTTGCTGTGTTCTGTTGCGACTTGTCTTGCTTTGCCTTGTCCTGTCTTATCGTTTGTTTTGTTTCGTCGTGTTGCATCACGTTGTGCTTTGTTTTGTTTTGTTTTGTTTTGTTTTGTTTTGTTCTGTATTTGAGACAGGGTCTCACTGAGTCACTAAACTGCCCAGGTGGGGCTAGAACCTTCAATCCTCCTGCCTCGGCCTCCCAATGTGCTGGGATTATCATGAGCTTGCAGCACCATGCCCAGCTCTGCCTCACAAGCTTCTAGTGAGATGAGACTCCAGGCACAGAGCAAACACACTGACTTTCCTTATGATGTGCCCTTGAATACACCTGCACCTCTGGGACAGAGATTATGGGAAATGCAGGGCACCCCTTGTCAGGACTGCCCCCAAGTCCCATCTGTAGGGATGGGGGGAGGTCACCCCAGGCCGAAGCACGCTCTCGGGGAGCACCCTTGGGTGCTATGAAGCCCTGGC
Organism: Cuniculus paca; assembly: GCA_004365215.1. Lineage (NCBI taxonomy): Eukaryota > Metazoa > Chordata > Mammalia > Rodentia > Cuniculidae > Cuniculus > Cuniculus paca. Next base: position 3,019 of record RJWT010050671.1, read on the forward strand.
AAAAGCAGACAGCCCCCAGTATAGAGGAGAATGATCAGTTCTCCCCTGCAGGGTCCCTGGGCACCCCAGAGGGCCGCGTGATCGCTAAGTCACCTGCCTGGCACAGGCAACACCTCCCACCCACTCCATGGGCACCCAAGTGTTCCAGCACCCATCACGGCGCCTCCCCCGCCTCTGTCAACACAAACACCCACACCCAGACAGGGAGCAAAAATAACCGGGCGTGTCAGAGCCTGCGCGTGCCTCCCGCCTCAGCCCCTTCCCCAGGCTGCAGGTCCCTCCCCAGGAGATGGGAGCGGGAACCAGGAGGGAGAGGGGCAGGCCCGGATTTTGTCTGCAGGATGAAATCAAAGGCCACCCCGGCAGGGAAGCCAGCACTCTGTGTGACTCTCCCAGGTGGCCCCACTTCCTGCTGTAACAGTTCCCGGACGCCCCCAGAACCCGCAGAACCTCAGGATGGGTCAGTCCACCGCTGCCCTGACACCCCGCCCCCACGCCTCGTTTATCACAAGCAGGGGTCTTAGTGCCCAAGCCAAAGAAGAGGTGAAGCGTGAGCCTTGCCCCATGGAACCCCGAATCAGAGCCAGCATCCCTAGAAGGCCTAGCCTCCAAAGGATCTCCTCATCGGAAAAGCAACACCCATCCTGGTGCTGCAGTGGGATCCAAAATGATGTGCTAAAGTCCTAACGCCCCAAGAATGGGGCGACTGGCTGACTGGAACAACCATAACAAGTACCACAGCCCAGAAGGCCCCAGTAACAACCCAGACGGCACCAGTATTAACTGTGGCCCAGTTCTGAAGGCCGGAAGTTTGAGGCCCTGACAGCAGCAGAGCCAACTGTTCTGAGCACTCCTGTCACGGTGTGCAGGTGGCCACCTTCTTGCTGAGTCCTCGTTCTGCCTTCCTTCTGTGTGTGACCGTCCCGAGGGTCTCCTCGGGGTCCTCTCCTAAGGAGATCAGCTGGCCGGATGAGGGGCCACCTTCTGGGTCTCGGTTGAGCTCTGTCACCCCTTTGAAGGCAGTAGTCACACTCCGGGGCACTCCCAGGAGTCAGGGCTTCACCACATTAAACGGGGTGTGGGGAACCCATAATGGTGACCAGACTGGGAAATCATTCATCTTTTAGATCGGGTTTTGAGGATGTAATCAGTTAAGCTAAGATGATGACACACTGGAGCAGAACGGTCCCTTACTCCTACTGACTAGTGTCCTGACAGGAGGAGGGGACACAATGACACACAGAAGGCCAGGTCTCTGTTTCGGAGAGACTGGAACAATCAGGTTGCAAAGTCAAAAGATGCCAGAATCTGCCCAGAATCACCGGAGGTCAAGGAAGACTCTACCCAGGATCTCAGCAGGAACTCACCGGGTTGGTACCTGGACTCCCTAGAACAGAGAGGCAACAAATTCCCACTGTCTCAGGTCACCCAGGGTATCGAACTCAGCCAGGGCAGCCCTAGGAAACTCAACCTTGGGAAACTCACATTAGGCAGTGTCAAGGACACTGAAGTTTCAGACCCTGGAACCCACAATACAATGTATAAAAAACCTCAACTAAAATTAGTGTCTCCCATAAAATTCTAAATTTGACCTGGGACACAGCCTCACAGGAGGGTTATCTGCACTGACCCTGTAACCAACTACCTGGACTCAGATCCTTGCTCAGCCATTTACCAGCCAGCCCACTGTGACCAAATTTGGCCCTCAGTGCCTCAGTTTTCTCATCCTGAAAAGGGGTACAAAAATAACACCTAGTTCAAACATGATGCAAATCACATGAGGTAATCTTCATGACCCGCCACCTGCCTGGCAGGGAGCCCAAGCTATAAAAGGGTTTCCTCGATACTAACCAAAAATTATGTCACCCAAGCCTATATATGACATCCATAAAAATCCTGAGTCAGCCCTCTCTGATCCTGGACTATATACATGCAACAGCAAAACCCACCACAGTTCCAAGAAGAAGAGAGCAGAAAGGGGAAATGTAAGAATTTTCCAAAGAAAACTCTTATTAAAACCCTAAGCTCCTACCTGGTTGCTACAGTGAGGGGAAAAGATTTTTAAGAGAACCTAGTTTGAAAATGCATGCAAAGAATCAGTTGGAATTAGCAAGCAGAAGGAGATAGTGAGACTCTGCCCCAGCTTGGGGACACAGGGAGACAGTGAATTAGAGTCAGGTGGCAGCCGAACGCCCACAGCACCCTACTGGACTGACACTCAAAACAAACTGTTTTACAAGACACCTTCACTGTGTGGGATACAGAATCGAACTTATTCCATCACAATTTTTTTCAATACCGTCACAACAGGCAATAAATAAACTGGTGAATGACGTGGGACCCATCCAGGTTGCTGTGGTTGTTTCCGTAGCTTTCTGTTTGTGGTTTTTCTGCTTTTGCTTTTGTTCCGAGACAGGTTTTCATTAAGGTGCCCAGGCTGGACTCAGACATGCTGTCCTGTCTCAGCCTCCCAGAGCGCTGGGGTACAGGCCCTTCCATGTTTTCTAGCAGTGCAATCAGACTGTTTAAATCAGCCTTTAAAAAAAAAAACCAGAACACATCTGTATTGCAAGAACAAACTTCAGCCTACGGGCCGTTTTCTTCATAATCCACACAGTCCTAGTTGCAAGAACAAGGCTTCTTCGGCATGTCACCTGAAAGACTGCAACAGAGGGACACTTAAGGGGAGAAAAAGAAATCACCTTATTTCCAAAGCCTCCTGCCCTCTCCTCACTGGCAATTCCTTCCACCTCATTATCTGAGGCATGAAATTGAGACCAGACTCACGGCTGTACAATCAAAGAAAGTTTGCCCTGAAACGCGATGCAAAGCCAGGACTGAAGAAAGTTAAAAAAAATGTTTTCAACTGAAAAGGTAATTACCCAACCAAACTGGCTTAAGGAGACAATTGGCAAATTCCAGGTTTTTGCTTCTAGGTTCCTAAAGGTGAACCACCACCTTCTCGGGCCAGCCATGCAGCTGCAGGAAGTGTTAAGTTACAAGGCAGCAAGAAAGCAGCAAATCACGGTGATGTGAGCCCTCCAGCCCGCTAGGACTGCAGAGCACCCCTCCCCCCACAAGACACAGGCCCCAGAGCCCCCCGCTGCACAGAGCCAAAGCACAAGCCCGCGAGGTTGCAGCGGACGGCTTCTCAGAGGCCGGGAGACAGCAACGCGACAGCGACAGAGCCACTGGGTGTCCTGCTCCTCACTCTCATTATTTCCATCCTGCCCGCCCTCACAGCTTCCAGCCCACTTCCAGGTTCCAACCGGAAACAGGCAGGGCTGGTTTGGCAACTCTGTCACAGCTTTTAGGGACTCTGCCACACTTTTACAGAAACCCAAAACTTTTCTAACCTAGCAGAAAACCCCTCCAAATCTCAATCCTCCAGCTTTTCCTTTTCTTGACTACTGAGTGCAGAGCACCCATCACACACACACCCCCAAAGCCATACCCCACACCCTGTTTGCCTGGAATGCCCCCCACCATTCTTTGGTCTTTCTATAAAACTCTGGGTGAATGGGAAAGAAAATGAGGTATTTATACACAGTGGAGTACTACGCTGCCATAAAGAAGGATAAATCTGAGCCATTGGTAGGAAAATGGGTACACCTTGAGAACATAATGTTAACTGAAATAAATCAGACACACAAGCTCAAGTAGGACATGGGGTTTCTCTTAAAGAGAAACTCAAAGTATAAATAAAGAGCAAAATAAAATACAGATGATAAGGAATAGGGAAAAAGATCCTTTTGCAAAAGGGAAGGGAATCACGAGATGCAAGCAGGAGAAGGGAATAAAGAAAGAACTAAGACAAGCTGTACACACGAACCAACTCCACATGAGGAACGTAACCATTATATGCTGCCAACAGGGACTCCTGAAAAATAAACACTGGAGAAAAAAGAAAAGATCCACCCGTCCTGTAAGCCTATCCGAGAAGCCCCCCTCCTAACCTCTGCTCCCCATGATCCCAGTGCAAAGCGCTCATCAAACCATGGTCCTTTATCAGCACCATCAGCACCAAACTCCTCACCCTACTGAGCGAGATACCGGAAACCGAGCAGCAGCCCGCGCTCTCCCGAGTTATCTAGCTGGGGTTCTGACACTGCTCGAGCTGACGCCCCGGCCACACAGCCGCAGCCGGTGTTTTAGCTCTAGCTGCTCGGCTCGGCACAAGCTCAGTGCCAAGGAACACACGCTTTATCGCGTGAACCTAGTGAATCTGCCCGGAGCCGGAAAGGGCAGCGCGCCATCATCAGCCTCACAGGCCACCAAAACTGCAGGCTGCGGCACGCAGGGGCGGCACACCCAGGGATTCCGCAGCATGAAACGAGTCCGTCAGAATTTCCGCGGAGCGGTGACGGCAGATAAAAAGGAACCCATGGCCCCCGTTCACAGCCACTGTCCAAGGGAAAATTCCCAAACGCTGGGCCGTGCTGGGAATGACACTGCTTGGTATTCCAGAAGGAGTCTCCGCGGGTTCCGTGGGGACGGCAGAGTTGAAGCTTCGCATGAGCTCCGACAGGAAGGTGATTCCTAAGGGTAATTAACCCACACACTGGGCGTGGCGGCCTCTGCAGTTCAAATCCCACACCTGGAAACCTCGACAGGCCGTGGCTGCCTGTGAAAGTCAGGGCGATGCAACACACACTGATTAACACGAACTGATCAGAAACACACTACCTTAGTGTGGACTGGGCTTCCTGCGAACGCCACCATCGCTCCCTGCTTCACCCCGGGAGCTCAGCAGACCTGGGAGCCGAACTTTAAAACAGTCCCCACCACATAAAAAGATCGGGAGATGATGGGATTGTAGGCAGCCCTCCGAGTCCATGTGCTCTGTATTCACAGATTCAACCAGACGCTGATTAAAAATATTTGGGGGGAAAAAAAACCGCATTCATACTGGACAAGTACAGACCTTTTTCTATGTTGTTATGCACCACACAATGCGGTGTAACAGTTACGCACGGAGCATTAACATGCTAGGTAATCCAGAGACCAGCCCGCTGCAGCACGAGTGCCACAGGTCCACCGCCTCTGGCTGTAGGTGACAGGCAAAGACGACACCCGTTTCATAGGAGAGACTCAAATATCTGTAGGTTTTAGTTCCCCTGGAGGTCCGGGAGCCAATCCCCTGTGAATCCTCGGGGTGGCTGGACCATACTCACTATGGAAGGTTAAACAATGCCCCCCACCCCCAAAAATGTCATCCCCAGGCCATAACGAGGGAGGCTTCATAAAGACAGAAGAGAAGGTACAAGCCGAAAACAAGGATGCTACGCGATGAGATGCTGAGGCGAAGGCCACACACCAAGGACAGCCGGGCTAGGGTGGCAGAACATGCCGCGTCCTGTTTGCCCCTTTGGGGTAACTATTACTTTAGGTTAGAGACAGTCAAACAGCAGGGGCAAGAAAGGTGCTCTGATTTTCCCTTTCTTCCCAAAGGTAGAAAATCAAATTTTTCTGCAAAAGGTGCCCTGTCTGTACCAGGAGGAAGGAAACAGCCTCATCAGAAAGAGGGCACAGGCAAACAGGAATCTATGCAAACCAACCTTGTTAAACTAACCCACAGCTTACTCATTTCTGCCCCACGAGCAGCTGCTTTAGCCCAAGACCTCGTCTTGTCACGCTGTCACAGATCTCCTTTATCCAAACCAGGATAAAATCACGTGCTGCACAACGACAGGTCCATGAGCGACTGTGTCTCACAGGACTGGAACGGAGCTGAAAATCCCCCTTGCCTAGCACTTTCACTGTCCCTTTGCTTCTTGCAGGTGTGTTTAGACACACAAATGCCATTGTTCCAGGCACCTCCAGGATTCAGGACAGGACAGCGGTGCGGGTCGTGGCCTGAGCCTGTAACAGGCTCCGCCCTCCGTTGGTGTGAGTGCAGTCACTCTATGAGGTGTGCACACCAGAACTGACCTCACGGCGCCTTCTCAGAGTGTAGCTCATGGCGAGGGGGCACAGCCCTGGCTTCCGTCTCCAGCACCAGAAACAAATCAACACACAAGTGTGCATCCTTCATCAAGCAATGCGTGACTGTGGAAGCGTCCGGTTTTCTTTGAATCTTCGTTTGTCTCATGAGGACTCCCCTGCACGTGTGAATATTAGTAAATTAAATGGACCAGCTTTTCTCCCGTTCATCTGTGTTCTGGTAGTCTCACTTGCAAGGCCCCAGAGGAAAACTATGCTGGAAAGCAGAAAAAGCTTTTTCTCTCTCTTACTTGCGCCCAGCAGCTGGGAGCAGCAAAGACTGGATTTTCCCCAGCACCTGAGAGCGACCCCGGCACTGGCCAACACCTTGATCCAGAACCAGTGGTACTGACTGTGGACGGCGGGCCTCAAAAGTGGGCAAGAATAGACTGGATTGTTGGAGACCACCAAATGTGTGCTTAGGAAATGAATAGCTTCATTAATCACGTCCCTTGTTTTTCTCGGGAACAACGTCCATCGTGCAGATAAGAAAACGGGAGCATAGGCAGCCGCTCGCAGTGCCAGGTGTGGACAGAGCCAGGTACGAGTCACACCCACATCGCCTTACCAGCAGCCTTTGCCGGCTTCAGTGACGGACGGGTTGCTGGCCATGAGGGATAATCTGGGAAACAAGCACCCCGCTAACATTTTCTTTGGACTCTTTGTATCCAGAGCCCAAAGAAAACATGAGGAAGTTCCCACAACACGGCCTCTCCACTTAGAAATCGAAGCAATGCAATTAAATCATTCAGGAAAGGGGCTAAATGGCAGGGTAATATCCTTATGGTTAGCCTGTCCCTTACCCTCTGTATGTCACTGTCTAAAGCCTTAACTGAGGCTCTTTAGAGCCTAGAATAAACCCTGGAGCCTGAACCCAGACAAGTACTGACGACAGGGAGATGGCTGCTGTCCCGATCATCATGGTCTGCTAGGAGAATGCTGACTAGGAAGTGATCACTGACTACCTCCCGCCTCGGGCGGTGTGACAGGACTGACCCTGCTGATAGTGAGGGCTGGCGGGAGACAAGGAATATTCACCACGAACGTATCTGTTTATACCACGATGACATTCACGGGGGGAGACACACACAAAACCTGGGAGGATCACTAACTTGTAGAACACTGGCAGTGGGTGCATGGAACAATACTCACGTAGCTGATCGTTAGCAAAAGGCAAACTGAAGCTTCGGGGAAAGCCCACGTCACAGCCGTTAGCGTGGCCCTCATCGAGACGTGGGAAATCACACAGAAGGCAAGGGAGCGGAGAAACGGGAAACTTGCACCACGGCTGGGGGGCGGGAAGGGGGAGCTGACACCTGCACCGTGCAGAACAGTCTGCTGGCTCATCCAGAAATTAACCATGGGGGCTGGGCATTTAGCTCAGCAGCTCAAGCGCTTGCCTGGTAAGCTTGAGGTCGTGAGTTTGAGCCCCGGTACCAAAAAAAAAAAAACTGGCCATGGAATTCCCAAGCAATACAGTCCAGCAAGCCCACTTCCGGGTTTAGACCCAAGGAACTCAAATCTGGAATGTGAACAGGTGTTTGCATACCTGTGCTCACAGCGGCATTGATGACAATGCTGAGAAAATGAAAGTGACCCCGGGGTCCATTTAAGGATATCGCAGAGCAACACAATGTGGTAGAGACACACCATAGAATATCACTCAGCCCCAAAAAGGAAGGAAATTCTGACGCATGCTACAATACGGAAGCACCTTCGAGACGTCACACTGAGTGAAATGAGTCAGTTGGAAACTACTGGACGCCGATATTTATATGGGGCCCTGAAGCAGCCAAATTCAGACCCAAAAGAGATCGAT
>RJWT010050672.1:0-10815 GCA_004365215.1 Cuniculus paca
GAGTTTCTCTGACCCTCCTCCTCTAGTTTGCTGTACTGTCCTCAACAGGAGACAGACAGAGGCTGTGGTGTCATCAGAGCAGGGCGAGGAGGCTGCTGGATTACTTTCTCTGAAATGAGAAGTATTTTTCTAAAAAGGAATTGATCCCTGAGTCAGTAGAATAATGATTAGGATAACCTCCATCTGTCATTCACAGAACAGTTCTTTTTGGACTTGATATTTTTGGAATTAAACTTTTTTATTTAAAAAAAAGAAATATAATTCTTTATTTTGAAAGTTATCACAATTTTCTTTTCTATTATTTACTTTACTGTGCACACCCTAAAATTAGAAAATATACTGTATGTGACTTTGATTCTGTGTAATTTGTTAAAATGTGTTTCAATATTACAAAGATAATGGAACAAAACTTGTCAGTGCTCATTCCCTTCAGAAATATCAATTTGAATAATTATCAACACACAAAAATACCTTTATATAAGAGCTAAGAAAACCAAGTAGAACTTATGGCACCTGAATGCAGTGCAGAAATAAGAAAAGGTACCATGAAGAATGCAGGAAGGATAGTTTCACATTATCTGAATCATCACTCGATAGCCCCCAAGAAGCAGGTGTGGAGAGAAATACACTCTTCTTGGGGAAAGGCGTGGAAAGTGAGCAAATGATGTTACAAATCTCAGGATTCAGCCTGCCCCAGTAAAACTCTGTGTCAGGGAGACGCCCCACAGTCTCAGAATCCAAACCAGTACCTACATTTGGGCCTTTAGGCCCAACCCAGTGGTAGGCAGAATCTTGCAACCTAGGTTCCCGGCCTGTCTGGCTCTCCTGGTCTTCAGAACCACTCTAGAGCCAGGCGGACCTCAAGGATCCCAGGCTTCAGATCAACCCAGGTGCTGGGTTGACTCCAGGAGTGCTGGACTTGGTTCCACACTAAATGTCAGGCCAGCCCTATGAGACTCAGGCAACTTTTCTACAAATCTAAATTTATTCATAAAGAAAGTATTTTAAAATACTCTATAGTTATTGGTTGTAGTGATTTACATATGTTTTTAGGTCAGAGTGATTGTATGCTAATTAAAATACTGTTCTATTTATTTCGTTTGATATGTGTTTTGAAATATGGAAAGCTGATATAGTAATAATAATCCCATAAAATGAATATAAAGTGCACCTGCAACATAAAGTAAAATAAAAATTGACAAAACAACATAGAAAAATAAATAAATGTATATTTACTCCAGAGATTTTTGCTAATTTTTCTGTATTTATACATTGTAATTGCATTTTTTAAAAGCACATGGCTGGGCTTGAAGAAAATATATTTAAAGAAATGTAAACATCGAATCAATGATGTAAAATATTGATATGTCGGAATTTAAATTCACTAACCTGTCTCTATTTCAAGTAGTGAATATTCCTTTTTCTCTCCTTGCTACCTCCTTTAGAATTATTTCTATCATTGTGATCCTCTCTTAATTTGGCAATTGCATAATCTTTTACTACTCTTAGTGGTTTTCCTAAAAGTTACATTGTGTACCCTTGGCATATAAGAGGATTTAGCTCTTTCATTCTCTTCCCAGATAATGCATGATCATTAAAGCAGTTTTTTATTCCCTTTCTGGGTTGTATGTGTAATAGATATTGTACACTATTTTAGAAGCATTTTCTCAGATATTATTTTTATTCCTTATCATTTTTATCTAATTTCATTTTTTTCTGCATAAAAACTTTTTTTTATTTCCTTTACTAGATGTTGACTAAAATTTAGTTTTCTGCAATTCTTATTTGTCAAAAATATCTTTGTTCTGTCTTTACTTTTTAATAAGTTGTTCTTTGGGCATAGATTCTAGGTTGGTAGTTATTTACTTTTTCTTCTTTGAACATATTAAGACTGTTTCTTCTACTTGTATAGAAAAATCTGGAGTCCACTTCCTGATCCTTTCAGATTCATATCATTTTTCTTCCTTAATATTTTCTCTGTTTTTGGTTTCAACATTTTAGAGTGATGTTCCTATTTTTGTAGTCAATGCTTTTTTTTAGTTCTACTTTATTTATTTAATCAGATTTTATTGGTACATTTTATTTATTGATTTTATTTTATTTTAAAGACTACAAAACAGAATAACACCAATCAAAACAAACCAGTGTAAGTGATACAGGACTTCAAAACATGTACAAAGTCAACAATAGTTACCTTAATGCCTTTTGTTGTCTTCAAAATAGCTGCAGATAACTTCAGACATAGTAAAAATCAAATGGAACAGAATAGAATAGAAACAATAAAAACAAGACAATCAATGCAATTAAGGACTTCAAAACAAGCCAATAGTAAATCCAAAATTACTACCATAATTTATCTTCTTATCTTTGAAATACCTGATGATCACATTCATCATAGGGAATTTGTACCTGTACATGATGCAACTTGATTTTTTTTCTCATTCCCCTATCCCTCCTTCAACTTCTCCTTCCCTCTCCATTAATGAAAACTTTGTTTCCACTTTTTTCCTTCTTTTTTCACTTTTGTTTTACTTTTCCCTTTTTTCTTCCCCCTCCTCCTTTGTTCCCCTCCCTACTGGATCATTTTCTTCCTATTTCACAATACCTAATATATATCTTGGTCCTTATTTCTCACGCCAGAGAAACAATGTAGTATTTACACTTGTATGCTTGATTTATTTTGCTTAAGACCACGTTCTCAAGGTGTATCCATTTACCTAGGAATGTCTCGAGGTTCTCCTTATTTATGACAGAGTAGTACTCCATTGTATAAATATCCAGGATTCTGTACTGTTTGTGGTTCATAGTGCTTCTTCAACTTGTGCTTCATAATATTAATTAAATTTGGAAAATTTCAACCAGTATATTTTCAAATACTACTGCTACTTTGTTTTTCTTCTGGAAAGCAAATTATATGTATGTTTTATATTGTCTGTTTCTGATTTCCCCTTTCTTCTCTATTTTTCATACATGTATTTCCAGCCAATTTTGCTCAAGGTATTTTTTATGCCTGTTTTCTAGTGCAATGATCCTTTGAAATTGTTTTAATCTGCTGTTAAATTTATCTAAAAAATTCACAATTTTGAACATTATATTTTTCAGATTTAATGTTTTCTTGTTTTTTTCAAAATTCTGTTGAAATTCTCAATTGTATCATTTGTTTTCTCAAATATATTCAGCATAGTTATTTAATGTTTTATTCCTGATTTGTAGGTTTGCTATCTGTTGATTTTATTCTTTTTCTTTTCTTCTTTTATTCATATACTACTAGGTCTTTTGAGTACTTTTTATTAAATGGTTGCATTGCATTGAAAAATCTCCTGGAGTTCACTTCCTGGTCCTTTAAGATTCATATTGTTTTTGTTCCTTCATTTTTTAAGGAAAGTTTTAAGGAAAATATTTTAAAAGTTATTGAAGATGACATATTTATTAAGTGATACAAATGCCTGCTTCTGGAAAAGATCTAGGGACACTATCAATCTAAATCATCTAATTCAATTTCAGGAATTGAAATCATGCGAATGTTATCAATTTCTGATTTGTCCTACACTTATGGTGTACTTATTATCCAAATGCAAATTATGTATAATTTATTAATATTATTCCTTCTTGACTAGACCTACTCTCCAATATTTGACCTTTTAGATGAGCAAGACTATTGAAAGTGCTTTTCAGCTCTCAGCTGATCTCATGGTTCTTCTGAATTGGCAGATGTCCTTAGGATATATGCCAGGCTCAGCATCCTGTGTTTTCTTCTCTTATATTCTGTATGACAATTCTCAACTATCATATTATTTCTATTTTGCCTTCAAAAATATTTCATTCATATTTTTCCAGCATGCATGGTTTGTTCCTAAAGGGAGCATTGTCTAATCTCTTTTTATCTGCAATAAATTACTGATTCAATTATCTTGCTTAAGAAACAAATTCATTAATTGTGTATGAGGATGCAAGTGGAAATGTGGGAGCTTTGAGGAACAAGAGGAAAGTGTGAAAGAATCAGTTATCACAGTGGGAGAATAAATGGGCCAATTAACTGTAGTGTAGTACTATAGAAATATATCCTACTATGTTTTCCTGGGTATTATTAAAAGTACACTTGTGATTTATGGTCATTAATTCAAAGTGGTACCAAGTATTATGTTTGGGCTTTCATTTTGTTATTTTCTTTTGTTATATGGGTGCAAACAACTGAGATGATTGATATCATCTAGGTGTGTGGTATTGTTAAATAAGTTGAAGAAATATAAAGAGCAAGAAAATTGAGCATCCATACTAGAGAGTGATTAAAATGATTCCCTATGGAGTTTAATCCAGGTAAGGAGGGAAGAGATCACGCTGCTGTGAAAGAGTGAAAAGATATGTGATCAATGAGTTGAAATTCTCAGTGGGATAAAAAGATGGTTGACATGGGGGTGCTAAAAGTGAGTTGGGATAGAGACTCATTAGATAAGGGTTATGGAGCGGTTATTGATGATAAGATCTAAAGTAGGTCCATGAGAGGAAATTGTTGAGATAAAGAGGAAGATAAATTGAAAGAGAGTTCAAACAGAGAGTTAGAGAATTGAATTGCCTATGTGCTTACTAAAATGACCAACTAAGGGGAGTTTTGGCATGATAATGAGCCTGAGCAAGAGAAACCTAGAAGCTGGTGGGAAACAGGAAAAACAGTAGTGGGAGATATAATCTCATGGATTTGTAAGCAGGGAGCATGGAAGAAGTCAAAGTAGGCTGTTATTGTCCACTCAGTTTTGAGTGTGTGTGTGTGTGTGTGTGTGTGTGCATGTGTGTGTGTGTGTGTGTGTGCAAGGAGCTTGAGAAGGGAGAAAGGGGAATGCTATCTGTAGGAGAGAACTGGATTTCAATTACTGGTAGAAATGGAAGGATTCTTCAGAGAAGAGAGTGAGGATATTTTGTGATGAACCCTAGATTTTGACTGACAGTGTGGAAGTTTATGTCTAACTGAAAGGCCATTAATTGGAAATTAGTAAGAAATATATATATGAGAGTATCAAGCATGATCTGACCTTTAATAGGGATTAAATATTACAGTTCCTTCCTTCTTGTCAAATATCAGCTTCATGTTGCTTAGGTTGGGTCTGAAATGTGTCATGAGAAAAAGAGAATTTTGACAACTTTAACCTCTTGATAATAAGCTCTAATCAAATAAGTGCTCTTTCTCCATACACAGTACACATTTCTGCACAAAAGTTTAAATTAAAATGTCTTTGGCAGCAAATAACAGAAAACATAGCTAACATAACTTAATTTATTATTTATTAATGCAAACAACAAAAGGTCTTATGGTAGGGTGACTTCATTGTTTTTTAATTAAGGGGTCAATGACATCATCAAGGTCATAGTTTCATTTTTTTCTTTTTCTGTTCTGCTGTGTTTTCTTACACTGGCTTTCATAATCCAATACAGCAGATGCAATTGCAGTCACCATACCTAGGCAAACTACAGAAATGAAAAGGAAAGTTTTCTCCTGTATGTGAGTTTTTAACAGTGAGAACTTTTCCAAGGAATTTCCTCCTGTCTCAGTGCTGATAGATTCATCCCATCCTCATACTTGTGGGAGTAAGGCCATCATGGTTGACTTAGACCAAGGTGAATCCACTTGCTGAGGAGCTAAAGTTCTTTTCAGTTTGTCACCAGAATTCAGTTACTTTTGCATATAGTCAGGAGGTACCCGTTTTTGTGCTATGGCAGGCACAACTCAGCAATGAAAGGTTGCCACAATTTTTTGACATGGTTTTTTCTCAAGCAGCTCAAAATGCAAGGATGCATCTAACTCCCAACCCACTCCATAGCATAATTGTGCAAGGGCCATACATCACCAGGTAACACAACTGTCTTAGTTACTTTTCTCATTGTTGAGACAAAATACCCACCACCCACAAGATAAAGGAGAGTTTTATTTTGGCTGATAGTTTGTAGAGGTTTCAATCCACAGCTGACTGTCTCCAAGGCAGGGTGGCATGGCAGAGGGGCATTGCAGAGAAAAAAACAGTCCATGGCACAATAGGCAGGAGGCAGCAAGTAGTAAGCCTCCCTTTCCTTTTCATCCCGTCCAGGTGAAAATCTTTTGGGTGGTGCCACACACACACCCAGGCAAGGCCTTTCCATTATCCACACCCACAACTATCCTAAACCAGCCAGCAGACTATTTATGTGTCACATGCCCCTAATCCAAGTTCACGCATCCTAGAGTCAGTCACCTCTGAAAAGCCCTACTTATGAGCCCATGAGGATTTGGGGGTGGACATCTAGATGTAAGCCATAACAATGACTTACATAGAACAACTGCCTTTTCACATACACAGATTCCACCTACACTTAAGCAGAGGGCATTACACAAAATGTGCATTTCCAGGAAGTGGAAATCTTGGGGACCATTTTAGAATTCTGGTTTGTGTGTATATGTGTTTGTCTGTCTGTCTGTGTATGTGTGCTGCTATAATTAGTATATACAGTTCTTGATTTTTTTCAACTTATGATATTTTAACTTTATGGTAGTATAAAATAATACATAATCAGTAGAACATGAATTTTGAATTTTCATCTTTCACCAAGATAGTCATGTGTGGTGCTGTGATCCTTTCTTTAGTGGCCAGGCAGCAGCAGTGAAATGCAGCTGCCAGTCTGTTCTTATTAGGGTGAACAACTGATAGTGCACAGTGCATTGTGTTGATGAGTTATGATGTGTCATAGGGTAAGTACATTAAATTTATTTGCAACTTACTGTATTTTCAGTGTACAATAGGTTTACTGGGATGTAACCCCACTGCAAGTTGACAAATGTCTGTACTAGTTTATATGCAGATTTAATCCCTTGAAAAGAGAGTCTTTTCTACTCTGTATTCAGTACACATGTGACCAAGCATGCTATTATGATAAATGCTATGAATTCATTTATTACAAGAGATTGACAGTAGTGAATAAATTCTCAAAACTGAAAGGAGGTATAGTGAGGATAAAATTCTGGGTGGGTGTGTTAGTCACCTTTCTGTTGCTGTGACAAAATATCTGACATAAACAACTTAAAAGAAGCCAATATTTATTTTGGCTCATGGTTTCAGTCCATGGTATCCTGGTTCCATTGCTTTGCTTGTAAAGTGAGGTAGAGTATCATGAAAGAGAATGGTAGAGGAAAAGCACTGTCTTCATGGAAGCTGGGAAACATGGAGAGGAAAAGAGCCAGAAAGAAGGGGTAGGCAGCCCCATGACCCGTTTTCTTCAGCAAAGCCCCACTTCCTGTTTCACTTTCCAAGAAAGTCATTAAATTATAACCTTATCAGTGGTTTAATCTGCTAACTGTACAGCCCTCATGATCCGATCACTTCCCGAACCCTATACTCTAACAAACTTTCAGCACCATGATTCTTTTAGGAGATGTTTTGGATCCCAAATATAAGTGGGAAAGTTCTCTGAGAAGGAAAAATAAGGAGAATGCCTCAGGTAAACCATAGGAACTCACTCATTAAAGTCATTATTTCAGTTTTTAAAAAATGTGTTAATGAATGGAGCAAATGACTATGCCATCAGGACCTTATTTAGATACTGATTTAAACAAACCAACTGTAAGCATACTCAGTACAATCTAGGAAATTGGAGTATGTATTAAATGCTATAGAAAAATTATTATCTTGTGAGGTTTAATAATAGCACTGACAACTGTAAAAAGATATTTAATGTTTTTAGAAATATTGTCAGAAGTCCGTAGAAGTGAAGTGACGGGTGGAACTCAAACTGGAGTAATGTACGTGTTAATAGGAGAACAGGAGAGCAGAATAGACAGTGCAAATTCTTCATAATTATTGATCTTGTGATAACTATGGTTGGAAATTTATTGTTTTATCCAATTTTTCATACTTTAAAAATTATTCATAATAAGACAGTTTAAAAGGGGATCTAGGCTATTCAAATTTAATGTATTTAGGCACTTCTGCTCTTGAATGTCTTTGCATGAACTAAAGGAATAAGGCAGTAAGGCACAATTTTCCTTCTATTCATGTAATAAAAAGAGATTTTACTAATAAAATATGAATATATTTAAAATAGATAATATCTAGATCAATTTTAAGGTTACCTTTTAACAACTTAAAAGTCATATCTGAATTGATATTTAGTCCATAGTCATGGTATTAGTCTTGAATCAAATTTATTTTTCTTCCTCTGAATGCTTTCAGAATGTTTTTTGAATTCATTTGGCAAAGTATGTGAAAATTTGTCCTTACTTATTCATAAATTCCTAGGTTTTCCTGCACATTTGGCAGCAAGACCATTAATGAATAACTTTCATTAAAGAAGTTGCCCTGCTATAGAGACCCTAACACATAGAGTGCTATGGGACAACAGAAGTAAATAGATCGTGGTCTGTAGAAGAGCTAAAGAGTAATAGAAAAAATGCTCTTATGTTGGCTCTTGTCCCACTCTGAAAGTACAGACATCATTTGCTTTTATACACTCAACCAAATCCTCAAAGGATTACCATGACTTGGCTTCTGCTTTTTGTTTGGAAGCTCATGCTGATTAATATACAGCTCAATAACCACATAACTTATATGTTATTATTAAGTCTTCTCTGCTTGTTTTTATGAAGTATACTTGATAAAATTATAAAATAGGTTGAATTGTGCCCTCCCCCATATTTTGAAGTCCTAATTCAGTACTTTAAACTGTGATCTTTCACAATAGGGACATTGTAGGTAAAATTGGTTAAGGTGAGGTCAATAGAGTGGGCTCTAATGTAACTATTGCCTTTTTATTTTTAATTAAATTTATTGGTACCATTTAAATATGCATAATGATCACTTTCATAATAGGGAATTTGTACCAGTACATGATATATCTTAGTTCCTCTTTTTTCCTGCTCATCTCCTTTCCCTTTAACCCCTTTCCCCCTCCTTATTTACAAAGCTTTGCTTCCATTTTATTCTTCTTTTATCATTATTTCTTCTCCCTTCCTTTGTTTCCCCTATCCCATCCTTAGTTCCCCTTTCCTTTGAACAATTTCTGCCTATTTCACAATATCTACTATATATTTTGGTTCTTATATGCACTTTAGGTTTCTTGAACCAGAGAGACAATGTGATACTCATCCATTTGTCTGATTTATTTCACTTAAGAGTATGGTCTCATGGCCCATCCATCTAGCAATAAATGTCTCAGGTTTACCCTTCTTTATGGCTGTGTAGCACTCCATTGTATAAAAAAAGCCACATCTTTTTTATCCATTTATCAGTTGATGGGCGTTTGGGTTGTTTTAAAGATTTAGCTATTATACACTGTGCTGCTATAAACATAAGTGTGCATATATCACTGTGATATGATACTTTTAATTCTTTTGGGATGATACCAAGAAGAGGAATAGCTGGGTCAAATGGGACCTCTCATTGTAGTTTTTGAGGGATCTCCACACTGATTTCCACAGTGGTTGTACCAGGATACACTCCCACTAACAGTGGAGAAGGGTTCCTTTTTTCCCTACATCCCTGCTAGCATTTTTTACTGGTTGATTTCGTGATAATAGTTGATCTTTCTGGAGTGAGACAGAATCTCAGTGTTGTTTTAATTTGCATCTCTCAAATGACCAGTGAAATTGAACAGATTTTCATTTTATTTTTTTGAGACAGGGTAGTAGTTTAGGCTGGTCTTGGGTTCACTTTGTAGCCCAGGCTGGCCTTTAAGTTGCAGTGATCCTCCTGGCTCACCCTTTCAAGTGCTGGGATTATAGGTGTGCACAACTACACTTGGCAGTTTTCCATATATTTATTTGCTGTTTCTACTTCTTCACCTGAGAAGTTCTTATAAACAGTATCCTACATGAAGAGAAACAGACACACTGAGGGAGAATCATGTGAAAACAGAAGAGTTATAAGCCAAGGATAGAGGATTTAGAGAAACTAACCCTGTCAACCCCTTAATTTTGGACTTCTGGCTTTCAGGGCTATAAGACAAAACTTTATATTGTTAAAGTTAGTCAGTCTATGGTACTTCATCGTGGCAGTTTTAGAAAATTAATAAGCTCCAGACAAATATTAGACATCTTTCCATTTATATTGTGAAGTCTTTTCTCCTGTTTAGTCTCTAAGCATTCTTAAACTATGTATCAGAAAAAGGTCGGATTCTCTTGTTTAAAATGTGTCTACAAAATGCTAATGGATGTGACATTATCCTAGTTTTTTCTTTTATATAATCGGTTCCAACCAAGGACAGAGAAAACCTCAGGTATGATACCAAATTACCAGACTTGGCTTTCCTTATTGGCCTTTCCTGATTTGGTAGTTTCTTTTTTCAGTTACTCTAATTGATTTTCTTCTTTTCTTTATTTCTTTTTAAAATGGGGAGCAGAGGATGTGATGAAGAGTATTAAACACAAAATTATAGTAGCCATATTGAACTAGTATGTTTGCTTAATAAAATTATTTTACTTAGCTCATACTTCTGAAGTCTAGTGGGAGAGAATAAAAAGGGTGAGAAAAGATTCCAACAGACTATACAGAACTCTAAGTAGATCTCTACAGTATGAGTCTTGTTTTCATTACATGTAAGATTCTCTGGAACGTTCTTGAACTCTTCTAATGTTGAGATTATTCATGTGCAAAACAGCCACGATCAGCTGGGGGTGGTGGCTCACGCCTGTAATCCCAGCACTCGGGAGGCTGAGACAGGCGGATCGTTGCGAGTTCAAGACCAGCCTGGGTTACAAAGTGAGCTCAAGGCCAGCCTGAACAGCATAGTGAGACCCTGTCTCAAAAACACATGGGCCAGGGATTTAGCTCAGTGGCCTAAGCGCCTGCCTGGCAAGTG
>RJWT010050673.1:0-10803 GCA_004365215.1 Cuniculus paca
TACATTGTCAAAAGCCATAGGATGTAGAACACCAAGCATGAAACCTAATGTAACTATGAACTTTGGGTGATAATGATGTGCTTGTGTAGGTTCATCAGTAGTAACAAACGTGCCAGTCTGATGTGCACATTGATGATGGGAAGTGTGTGTGTGTAGAGAGGTGTAAGGGAAAGCCCTGTACCTTCCTCTCAATTTTGTTGTGACTCTAGCTCTCAAAAAAAAAAAAAATCAGAGAGGCAGGCAAACAGGGAGGGAAGAAGGGAAGGAAGGAAAATAGCTGAGAGATCCTGAAAGGCCTGTTCTGATCACATTATTTCATTCTCTGGACCTAGCCATGCCTGAAACAAGACCCAACTATGAATGTTTTAAAAATTAAGCCAATATATTACTGTTTTTCCATTAAAAGAAAGAAAGAAAGAAAGAAAGCGAGCGAGCGAGCGAGCTGGGCCTGGTGGTGCATAACTGCAAACCCAGCACACTGGGAGGCTGAGGCAGGAAGATCATAAGTTCAAACCTAGCCTGGGCAATTTAGTGAGATAGTGTGTCAAAATAAAAAATAAAAAGGGTTGGGGATGTAGCTCAGGGCAAAGACCCTAGGTTCAATTCACAGTACCAAAAAAAGGGGAAAAAAAAAAAAAACCCTGCCAAAAAAGAAAGAAAAAATTATGTCATAGTCACATGAAAGAATGTCCTTGTTCTAAGGCTGACATGCTGAAGAACATACAATAAGCCTACAGTCAACTTTCAAATACTTCAGATAAATAGATATGTGTGTGCATAGACGTTAGCAGGTGGTGAAATCTAGCTGAAGGGTCTACGATTATGCACAGACGTAAGAAGGAATGGGTAGCAATCATGTAGAGATCAGGTACAGCAGACAAGCTCTCAGAGGGTAGAGCCATGGTAGTATGATGCAACCAGCAGAAGGGGTTGACTTTAATGAGTCTTTGAGGCTTGGCACTTGCTATGGCTTACACAGTCTGGGCATTCCTCAAAAGTCCATGAAGTTGGAAGCTTGGTGCTCAAGGTGGTAATGTTGGGAGGTGCTGGGAACCTTTAAGAGGTGGGGCCTAGCAGGAGGTCTTTAGGTCATTGGGGGGACACTCTAGGAAGGCAGTTCTTGTGAGACTTGCATTCTCACAGGAGGACTGTTATAAAAAGAGCAAGCCTGGTGCCACTCCGCTCTCCTGTCTGGAGATGTCACCTGCTTTCTTCTGCACATGCTCCCACCATGCTATCTGCCAAGAGGTGACATACTGAGGATGGGCCCCAAACCAGAGCTGGGAGGTTTGGACTACTCTCTTATGAGTAGCCTACCTCAAATATTTCACTATAGTGGGAAAAAGTTGATGATACAGCATTCTTCACTTGGCATACTGGTGAGCTCTTCTTTGAGGATGTCGGACTATACTAAACTGGACACCAAAGGGAACCAGTGTGATCAGAGAGAGTCTATCATTAACAGGGACACACAGGAAAAGAGCCACTGCTTCTCTTAGCTGCTATCTGGAAGCCCTACCTTTGTGCTTCTCAAGAATGAAATTTGGCTCTAAAATTGTTTACTTTGAAGAGTAAAGAAAAGGGCTATGTCCTTGGCTTCACACCTGCTATCATGAGTAGTTTCTCCAGGTCCTTGATGATGTAAATTTGGAAGACTGCTCCAATTCCTGGGACATGGGTTAAGGAGTTTTTCAAGACATTCAGTGCATAAAGCCCTTCCTCAGTGCCCACCAGCACCACCTGTGAGGGCAGAAGTCCAAAGGCAGAATGTAAGTACAGCTGAACCACCAGGCAATCCCAAAATGTAAGCACAACAAATCCTTCTCAGCCCTTGCTCTCCTGAGTGTGAGGCTGTACCCATTACCAGCTGCCAGTGCCCAGAAAATAATACCTGGTCACTGAAGGGCAGTGTGCAGTTCATGTCTAGCCGGTCATCACCTTCCAGTTTCAGCAGGGAGTTTCCAAGCAATTTCTTTTCAAATGTGAAAGGAAAGACAAGAAAAAAGAAGACCTAGTGAGACTAAAATGCTCATAACCAAACCATCTAAAGAGACAGATAAACTTCAAGTTAAATTCAGAAACACACATCTGCTCTTAGCTGGTCCCCATTTTTAAATTACTATCATCATCATTATTATCACTATCATTATTTTGCTGATGGAGATTGAATTGAGTGAGGGCTTTGCGTATGCTAGGCAAGTGTCCTACCACAGAGCTACATCCCCAACCTCCTACACTGTATTTTTATCAGAACTCCAAAGGCAAAAAGTGGGCATTATTGATCTCTTTGGGGCAGTTGTTAAATAGTGACAGTGTTATAACTCAGCTTGGGTGCAGAAATGAGTATTGTAGGCACAAAAAGGTATCCTGCCATAGGAAATAAGCCGAAGATACAGAAATTTCGCCTGCCAAGTGTTAACCCATATGGAAGGCTCCTTCCCCTAACCAGGCTGCAGCAAAAATGCAAAATAGTGTCAGCAGCAAAACCAATAAGCCTGATTCTCTTCACCTGAACCCACACAGGCAGAAGCTAGTAGGAAATATAGTCACAGACCCATTGTGCACATATTAATGTGGGTTTCAGTAAAAGGTTCACACATGTCACAATAAAACAGTTCAAAACAAGCCTATTCAGAGATCAAAGATCTTCTCCAGAGGCTTATGGTTAAGCATTTTCCAATTGCTAACCTCTCAAGTGTTTATCAGGAACTAAGCATCTGAAAAGAGCTGTTCAGTCTTCAGTAGAACAAACGCTGATGAGCAATGAGCAGTGTTTGCTTCCTGAAATGTTCCAGGAGGAGCGATGCCTATCATGGCACACCTACATTTCTAACATCTCAAGGATAAGTAGGATTTCAAACCTGCCTATGGAAGAGCAAATACTGTAGAAGCAACCAGGAAGGTAATGAAAAGCCTTCCTGAAGTACATGCGGAAGTTGGCAGCGTATTACGCTTGCTTCATAGCCCAAGTGCTTATAACTCAAGCCACCAAACCAAAAGAACACATCTGAGTAAATGAGAGGATTTTCTTGTAAGCATATTGGCTGCTGTTTTGCCATAACCGGGCTCCATCATGCCCCAAGAGTTGGCTGACGGTGCTGCTTCCCCAACCCTACAGTTACAAAGGGAGGGCTTTAGATGCTTCACTGCTGCCTGAGAGCCTGTGCCTTTATTGCCCCAAAAGTGGTCCTGACACAGTCTAGAGCCAGCAACCCTCAGACAGGGAGCCCAAGGGAAAACAAGACTGCCAGTAGGATGCCCATCATTAAGATCAGTTACCCTCATGCTCGCTTCTGCTAAGAACAGTTACCAAAGCCCAGCCCACTCTACAAAGACAGTACCCACAATCATACTCACAGCATCGGCTTCTGCCTTTTCCCTAGAAACTCTCCCACCTGCAACAACTGATTCTAAGGCGGTGACCCAGCGCTGTTTGTCGGGAAAGCTGGGAGCTAGCAAGTAGAGGGTTCTCCCCGGCCAGCAGGTGGTGTGTGGGTGAGACTCCATCTTCAGTATGTATGGAACATCTAGGAGATTTCAGAGAGCACAAGATTGGGTGTGGATTTTCCCCATTCCCACTGGTAGGCATGGCCCTGAGACATCAGAGAACCCACCAAATCACGCGAGCCCTAATTATTGCTAAGACGGTGGAGCAGGGGATGGTCAGCCTCCTTGGCAGGGCCAACCCTCCATGTCCCCTCCAGCTTCTCCCAACTTGCCAAGCCCAGCCCACATCCAGAGCTGGTCTTCCCCAGGTTCCCTCACCTGCTTTGGCTGTGTTTGCGAGTTCAGAAGCACCAACGGCACCATGAATAGATACGTCCCCGTCGGGAAGGCAGAGCTCAAATTCTTCCACCGGTCTCTGTCCAGCTTGTTGCAAAGAGGAAGGGCAGAAAGAAAAACAAAAGAACAGGAACAAGAACAAAGGGAGAAGACAAAGAGGAAGAGGAAGAGCCAAAGAAAGGGGAACAGAGAAGAGAAGGGGAAGAGAAGGGAAGAAAAGAGAAAAGAAGGGGAGAGAAGAAAAGGAGACAGGGTACGCGTGTAAGGAGAGATGCACAAGAACAAAGAAGGAAAAAAGGTGTGCAGAGAAGGCAGAGGAGGGAAGATAAAAAAAAATAAAGTGTGTCAGATGAGTAGCACAGTCAAATTTCTGATGACGATGCGGATTTATGGGCTAGTTGGCTGAGGCGGAAGTTCTCTGAAGGTGTATTAGCAGGTGGAATCTTCAGGCCAGCACCCTGCGGGGTCCTCAGGGGGAAGACCTATAGATGTGAGTATCGCACCAATAACCTTTAGAGAAGTCATTTCGCTTTGCATTTTCAAAAATGGGAAAGTAGAGAAGGCTCGCGAGGCAGTCCAAAAAAAAACAAACAAAAACCAAAAACCAAAAAAAAAAAAAAAACCAAAAACAAAAACAAAAGCAAAGCCTTCACACCAACAGCGGGAGACCTGGGTTAACCCCGTGCAATGAAATTCCCCCTGAATTATTAATTTACCTTCTCTGGCTTCATTGTCATAAATCAGGACTTTTGATCCCTCCAACACAATGTATTTCCTATCCCAGCCTTGCTGTCCTCGTTTGTTATTCCTGGGGAAAAAAGACGGGGAAGAAAAATGTTAGAAGTAGCAGGCCGGATGAAGGGGGGAAGCGGAAGGGGAATTCTAGAAAAGGCAATTCCTAGAAAATCTCAGGAGTAGAAGTGGCTTGTGGTCTCCCATACCAGCACCTGCTGGAGCCTGACCGATCCCACAACAATACCTGGGCACCTTCATCCACCCTTCCAGGTGCAGGCTGCTGCTGGGTTCCTTGCTCTGGAGACCAGGGGAGTTCATTTTGTCACGGCAGAAGGCCTCAGTGAAGTGGGTGGCATATTCGGCAGGCAGGCCACAGGTGGCTGGTAAGCAGGTGGAGCACTTGGGATGACACATCACCTGACACTCTAGGGGAGAACAAAAAACAGCCTGAAAACACATTCAGCTGAGCTCATACTATTCTGTTCCTCTCCTGTCCAAACCTGGGTCTTCTCTACCCTCATCAGCCAAGGCACCCAAGTAAACACTAAGCTTTCCCAGTGCCAGAGTCCTCCTGGGAGAGGAGAAAAAGAAAGCCACATGCTCTCGATCCAGTTCTCCTGGCTTCAGTTCAGGCTGCCCACAGACATGTGTGTAAAAGATGTTTGCATGTTTCAGTTGGAGCCGGGTGGGGAGAGACCAGCCTGACACAAAGAGGCTGGAAATTAGCAAAGATCGAGGCATTTTGTACATCGAGCTGGAGTCACGAGCAGATGACGAATGAAATCGTTGCTTGCACAGAGGAAAAATAGAGTCCACCCACTGAAATGAAAAGCTCGGAAATGAATGCATTATACGATGAGGAATTAGCAAAGCATCTCCTCCATCAGATGAACTTTTCACGTGGAGGCACACACGCACCCACTGCAGATGCACAAACGCTGCGCTTACCGAGACATTTGGATGCCTGGCGTCCAAAGTGCACAGTATCCAGACACACAGCGCACTTTGTGGCTCGCATGTTCAGTCCTACGTTAAATCGGTGAGGAATATTGTGGTGCATGCGCTCCTTAAGACGCCGACTAAATTCTGGAGGAAAAAAATTGTAGTAATCATTAAACTGCTGCAAAGGAAAACAAAAACACAATGCACAGAGTGGAGAAAATATTTGCAAATCGTATCTGATGAGGGATTTGTATCTAGGATATATAAAGAATTCTCAGAACTCCATAATAAAAAGAAAACCCAACTAAAAAATGGGTCAAGGATTTGAATAGATTATCTTTCCAGGGAGGATAAATAATCAGACAATAAGCACACGACAAGACGCTCAGCATCAGGCTGGGGGTTTAGCTCAGCACCCTAAGTGCCTGCCTGGCAAGCATGAGGTCCTGAGTTCGATCCCTGGTACCAAAAAAAAAAAGACGCTCAGCTTCATTAGCGATTAGGGAAATACAAATTAAAACCATTAGTGAGCAATAACCACCAGGATGTTTAGAATCCAAAAACTGGTACCCACAGAGTGTTGGTGGGGATGTGGAGAAGTTAGAGCCCTCATAGGTTCTTGGTGAGAATGCAAAATAGCGGTGCCACTTTGGAACCCAGGGTGGCAAGTCCTCAAAAAGTCAGATGCAGAATTATCAAATGGCCCAGGGAGCTATATACTCACAAGGACTGAAAACATACGTCCATGCAAAAACATAATACAGAGGATTGAATCCATGCCCTTCACACTGGCTACATCCCCAGCTGTTTTGTGGTTGTTGTTTGTTTCTTTGTTTCTTCTTGTGAGACAGTCAGTCTCCCATAATTCACAAAGTTTTCCAGGCTAGGCTCAAACTTATGATTCATCTGCCTCAGCTTCCCAGTGTGCTAGGTTGACAAATGTACATGACCATGGCCAGCTATAGCAGCATAATTTGTGAAAGAAAAAAATTTAAAAAAAAATAAAGAAGGAAGAATCCAAGTGCCCACTAATGGGTTAATAGGTAAGGAAAATGCACTATCCATGCAATGGAATATTATTCAGTCATGAAAACAAAGTACTGTAGTTTCCACTGCTTAGGTGGAGGGTAGAATGGAGAGCATCTGCTAATAAGTTCAGGGGTTGGTAGGTTGGTTGGTTGTTTTGGGAAAAGATGTTCAAAAAGTAGTGTGATGATAGTTACACAACCCAATAAACTTACTTAAAAACAAGGAACTGTACCTTTAAATGTGTAGATTATATAATATGCAAATTATACCTTGATAAAGCTACTACAAGTACAGATTGTGAAATTATTTCAACAGACACATCTAGACTTACACGAATCAAGTCTAAAATCTCCATTGTCTCATTATTAGGAATTAAGATGCATTTAAGCCCTGACTGACATGCTTTTAAAATTTTGTTGCAATTATTTTTCTTCTTTTCTTTTTATTTATGAATAAAATGGATTAAAAAAGAAAAAAAAGATGTATTTAAGAACATATTCCTGGTAGAAAATTGACTATTTGACAGTACCCTGTTTGTGGGAATAAAGAAACAAATTTTGAAATAAATTACTTATAACTATTTTAGTCATGAAAGCTTTTTTTTCCAGATGAAATCATATCTAGAGCTTTTCAAAACCCAAATTTAAAAATCACTACTATGAAATTATAGAATTTCTAATTATTAAATTTATGAAATGACTATGGAGAATTTTCCCTTCGTGTTCAGTTTTTATATGATAACCTCCTTTTATTCAAAATTCAGGGCCAGGGGTACAGCTCAGCAACACAGCATCTGCCTGGCAAGTGCGAGGTCCTGAGTTCCAATTCCTGGTACAAAAAAAAAAAATCATTTTTTTCTGAAAGAACTGATTCTTGCATTTATATGCTACTCTGCTAAAATTAACAAGGGCAACATTTTTCCCCGTGTACCAAGCTCCCTTTCAAAAGTGAAGTGACCTAATAAAGGCAACTTTAAATAGAGGCACTCCAGATACAAATTTCTGCATCCTTGCCTGGTAAACTGTCTTCACATCGTCCCCTTCCTTTCCCAGAAAGTCGTACAGAATCAGTAAACTGCAGGCACTGTGAATCGGATGTGGTGCGCTACACACGAAGAGGTACTCAAAGCATTTCCACCCAGGAAGCTGCTCCATGGAGCCTTGCCAGTGGGCACCACAGCCAGGAAAAATTCTTTCCTCTGCTACCATCACCATTTGGACGTAAAGTTCTTTTTAGAGTAGAGCTCTTTGACTCAAAGTGTTACGTGTATGTAGGAACAAGATGAATTCATGGTCAAAGAAAAGGATAAGAGTACAACAAAGTATTATGGAAACACAGGAACAAGATGACACCATGGTTGGAGAAAAATAACAGCAGCAACAAAATGCCCTCAAGATTTACAACCAAAGCAGGGCTGACAGTGATACCATGACTCTAAACCATAACTCTACGCTTCTCGCCAAGGCCTTTCAGGCCACCCCCATCACCTTCATTTTGGTTTTTTGAGACAGTCTTGCTATGCAGTTCAGCTGGCCTTGAACTCACTGTGTAGACCAGGCTGGCCTACAACTAATGGTGATTCTCCTGGCCCAGCTGCCCAAGTACTGAAATTGCAGACATGGCACCATCATGCCCAGCTTCCTTGGCCTTTTTATGTTATTTTATTTTATTTTATTTTATTTTATTTTATTTTATTTTATTTTATTTATTTATTTGGTACCGGGGATCGAACTCACCACCTCACACTTGCCAGGCAGGCGCTTATGCCGCTGAGCAAAGTTCCCCGCCCTCCTTGGCCTTTTTAAAAAAATCTTTTCCTCTCTAACTGAACAAAGCACTTTTGAGATCCCAAAGAAAACTCCTCACCCTATTGGTAATCATATAAATTGACACAAACTACCAACACACGAAAGGTGTATAACCTGTAACTCAATGAGTCATTCCTCAGGAATTTAAGGAGAAAATCTTTGCCAGTCACTCTTCTTACAGAGGATTTATATTTAGAATATAGAAAGAATCTGAAAAATTAACCCCTGAAAAACAAGGAACCCAACCAACAAATGAGCAAAATGAACTGAACAGATACTTAAAAGGAGTATAAAGAATCAATATGTATATGAAAAATTGTTCAACATCTTTACTCATTAGAGAAATGCAAATCAAAGCAACACTGAGATTCTATCTCACCCCACTCAGAATATCTACCATCAAGAATACTAAAAATAGGGGCTAGGGATATAGCTCAGTGGCGCAGCACCCGCTTGACAAGCACGAGGTCCTGAGTTCAATTCCTGGTACCCAAAAAAAAAAAAAAAAAAAAAAAGAATATTTAAAAACAATGAATGAACTTTCAAACTCTCCTATTCAGTTGGTGAATATTAGACAGGTACAATGACTGTGGAAATCAGTATGGAGATTCCTCAAAAAACCATAAGTAGAAATACTACTTGATCCAGCTATAGTACTTCTGGGTATATTCCCAAAAGAATTAAAGACAGCATACTACAATGAGAGCTGAATTGCCATGTTTATGGTGTGCAATTCAAAATATCTAAACTGTGGAAACAGCGTCCATGCCCATCAATACATGAATAGATAAAGAAAATGTGGTCTGTAAATCCAATGGAATATTATTCAGCCATAAAGAAGAACAAAATCAGGCCAGGGATCTACCTCAGCGGCTCAAGCACCTGCCTGGTAAGTACAAGGCCATGAGTTTGATCCCTGGTACCAAAAAAAAAAAAGTATGAAGAACAAAATCACATCACTGGCAGGAAATGGATGGAATTGGAAACCACCATTTTATATAAGTCAAATAAGGCAGTCTCAGAAAGTTAAATGTCACACATTTTCTATTCTAAACATAAATTGTCTTCTAAAATAAGTGAGAATGACAAGAACCTAGAAGGCAGACTTTTAAATATGGGAAAGGGGATGTGGAAAGAAAAGAGAGAAGAGTAAAAGAGATGAAAATAACCAAAATATGTTAGATAATCAGACACACATGTAAATACCACATTGTTCCGGTGTGAGAAACTAAAGTGTAAATAACGACCAAAATATATAATAGATATTGTGAAATAGGAAGAAAATGTTCAAATGGGAAAGGGAACTAGGGAGGAGGGAGGGGGAAAGGAAAGGGGAAAACAAAAAAAAAACTGAGGAGAAAAAAAGGAAAAGGTGGAAACAAAGCTTTTATAAATAAGGAGGGTGGAGGAGCTAAAGACAGCGGAACAGTAAGCAGCAGAGGAAACAGTCTCTCTGAGAGAAACAGTTCAGATGCTGGAATATAACATCATGGAGAGGACAAGAAGGAAGGAAGCAGGTCCCCTGAACCAAGGAAGAAACTAAAATATGAATTGAAGCCCACAAAGAGAATAAAAAGAATTTAAACAAAGAAGAAGGTGGTGGCTGGCAGCACCTCAGCCTGGAGCCGGATTCACCCTGCCAGAAGACCTGCTGAGCCTGGAGATGCGCAGGCGTGGTCGCGGTCATGGTCGCAGCTGCGGTCGACCCCGGAGGTCTCTGCGAAGAGGCGCGGGAGTGAAGGAGAGTGGCAGATGCAAACATCTGCGCTGGCTGCTGGTGAGTGCTTGGAATTCCACCCCACCCCCACCCCATGGGAGAGATTGGTCAGCCGGGCTCCATCTTGGAGTCGGGCAGGTTGAGCCCGCCCAGGGCCAAGACTGCTAACTACTGGCATCAGCACCAGGTTGTGGGTGGACCCGAGGAAGCTGATTGGTTGGAGATCGGCTCCCATGGACGTTTCAGACAGTATCGCTAAACAGCTTAGATTTGCAGGGCCTGACCAGGTCTGCTCCCGTGCAAACCCTGGGTGGCTTGGTGCCCAGTTCAGTGCAGAGACACAGTCACCCAACATCAGATATACATAGCCAGCACTGGCTAGAAAAGACAAACAGCCTAGCTTCAGAGAAGTTGTGGCCAGTGCTGGGATGCCTGGGACCACACTACCTAGGGGTAGAAGAAATCAAGAATATGCCAAGACGAAGAGGGAGAGGGCAATCTCTGGCATCCAACCCAAGCGGCACAATTCCACAAAAGGAAAACATGGAGATCAAGAATTGCACACCTGAAATGTCTGAAGTGCTGTCAATTGAAGTGAAGAAACAACTTCAGGAAGCTATAAGAGAAATTAGAACAGAAATTCTATCCCAGGTAAAAGAAGAAATGAAAACCATAATAAAAGAAATACTAAACATCTCTAAAGAAGACACATAAAAAAATAGAGGAGCATAGGAAAATGAGGGAAACCATGAATGAACAGCATAAGACAGATTTAGAATGTATGAAACA
>RJWT010050674.1:0-10814 GCA_004365215.1 Cuniculus paca
CAGGCAGGAGGGGAAATGGTGCCGGGGGCGAAGTGGCGCAGGAGGGAAAGTGAATCAAAGATGGGGAAGTGGGGGCAGGAGGGGAAGTGAGGCAAGCAGGGAAGTGGGGCAAGGTGGTGGAGTGGGGCAGGAGAGAAAGTGTGGGAGGAAAGGAAGTGAGGCAACAGGAAAAGTAGGAGGTAAAAGAAGAAGTGGGTGCAAGAGAGGAAGTGGCAGGTAGAGAATTCAGGGGCAGAGGGGAAATGGGGAGGCAGATGCTGCCAGTGGAAGGATATGTCCCCAGCAGTTCACTTTCCCTCAAGAGTAGGTGGCCCATGTGTTCAGGCAAAGGGGTTGCATGAGTCAAATTTCAGTCACTGTGACAAAACTCCTGAGTAAAACTATGTAAAGGAGGAAAGATTTACTTTGGCTCATGGTTTCAGAAGTTTCAATCCATGATCACTTGGCTCCATTGCTCTGTGGCTGTGGTATGGCAGACAGTATAGCAGAGAACACATGGTAGAGCAAAGCAAATCACCTCACAGTGGACAGGAAGCAAAGGAAGAAGAAGGGGCTAGGAACAATATATTGTCCACAAAGGCACAACCCCATGATTTACTCCCTTTAAACAGGCCCTACTCCCTCAGTTTCCATCATCTCTGAAAAATGCCATCACACTGTGACTCCATCAGTGGATTAATCCACTGATAAATTTAGAGCCCTCATGATTCAATCGCCTTGCTAAAGTCTGGCCTCCAGCAACCTTGCTTTGGGGATCGAGACTTGGGGGGTGTGTGATCATTAATTGTGGTGTGTCAGCTTGACTTGATTAGACCCATCTAGCCAACTAGTAAAGTTCCAAGTGTGTCTGTGGATGATGGACAGAGAGGCCAGCAAACTGAATGGCAAAGAACCACTCCAGATAGAGGTGGAATAGGCTTGCAGCCTGGACAGAATATAAAGGGAAAGAAGGAAATGTCTCTTTTTTGGAGAAACTCCAGTCTTTGCCATTGCTTTGGCATGTTGATCTCCAGTTTCTTCAGTCTTCCAACTCAGACTCACACCAGTGACTCTATATTGAGCTTCCAGGCCTTCAACCTTAGACTGATACTGGTCCTTCTTGCTCTCTGGTACACAATCTGCCACTTTGGATTCTTCCTTCTCTGATCCCATAGATAACTGTCATAACTCTTCCACTTCTGTTCCTATAAGCCTATGTAGTAAGTCCCTTTGCATAATTACACATGTATCTTATATTGATTCTGATCCTTTAGAGAACCCTAACTGATATACAGGACATTTTAAATCTAAACCATAACAGTGACTGTTGACAGTCAGTATGACTCAGTTTCTTCATGTGTCAAATGAGGGCACAGGGACTCCAAATAGGATCATTGCACAGTCCATGCTGCAGGCAGTCACTGCCCTTCACATCCTGCCCTGTGCAGATACCCAGCCAGCCAGCACTCAACGTTGAGTTGAGTGCTGGCTCAACACATCCACCTGCTCAACACATCCATGCCTGCCTCAACACATCCACTTGCTCTGCTGATCAAGACCCCCTGCCCTTGGGGAAACATGTCCCTTGGATGGCATAAATTAAGATTGATTATCTGAAGTCACAATGGTGGGAAATCCAGAAAACTCTCCTGCTGCTTCCTTTTAATAGAACCAAACAGCCTGGAAATCTATCACAGGATGAAGCACTTGGACATGCTCAGAACCAGTCAAGAATTAATCAGTGCTGCCTCTGAAGGTCTGCTCACTCCTGGGAGGTCCACGAGCCCCAAGCTCAAGCACCAGTGGGGCCTGTCACTTACCAAGTCAGAACCCAGCAGTCTGTGCGTCTGTTAGAGTTAGGAAGCATTTGCCTCAGGCCAAGCAGCCAGAGGCTTACTTTGCAGACTGGGAAAGGCCAACTCTGCATTTAAAACAGGGCTGTGGCTATCAAGGGTAGTTATCACCCCAGGCTCACTGCAGGGTTTGGGCAGCCACAGCACCTGCCTACCCTCAACTGCAAGCAGGGGCTACATCTAACCCAGGGGAAGCATCTAGGCATTACCTGCCACCATTGTATTCCCAGTCACACAGGAGCCACAACATGCAGCACCACACTGGCTTACATGGGCCTACACACATGGGTCCAGCAGGGTCCTACTTGCTGGACTCCAAGGACCACTGGCCACCAAAAAGCACTATGCTTTAAGGTTCTGGCTATTACTCATGGTTGGTAATGCTTCAGTAAGGCTTTCTGTTCTGCCCACTTGGCTCTTCTGCCAGCTCTGCTGCAACCCAGGACCTCTCAGAACTTCATGGCCCAGGGAACAGAGACCCAGAAACCTGCCTTGCCTGGGCCTCAGCCCCACCTTCTTAAGGCTGAGAGCTTGCAGAGGCTGACTCAAGCCACAAGCAGGCTAGCCCACTACTCTGAAGCAGAGGCGGAGAGCACCTGGGAATGAGCACCTGTGGCAACAGCAGAGGCAAGGGAGATGGGTGAGGGGCCACCAGCCAGACCTCTGATCAGAGTGCTCTGGGTTGCAGAAGCTACACAAGGACACTGGTCAATAGCCCTCAGGCCTCTGAGGCATCCAGTCCCAGAGTCCTAGGGTCTACAGCCAGCCCACAGCAGGTTCTTCAGAAGCCCAGGCCCACGACCAGCCAGAGGTACAGGGCACCTGTATCAGCAGAAGGAAATGTTGCAACCAGAGAAGGGCTATGAGCAACCTAGGTAAGACATTAGGAAGCACTTTCAGAGAAGCTGTCTTCCCATCTGTCCTTGTATAGGAGGCTGGTGAAGGGTACTGTGGAGCACAGAGCAGCCCGCAGAGCAGCAGCATCCAAGCAAGGTACATGCATGGATACAAGGAGCCTGTTGGGCCCAGGAGGCTACAACGGCTCATGGTCCCCTGAGGGATGTGGAAGCTCCTGACAGAGAGATTCAGCCAGGAGGGACTTCAGGTGAGGGCACAGCATGAGAAGGTGTGTGTAGTGGAAAAGGGGAGAATATTCAGAGAACAGTTGGTCTAGCGTCAGACAAGGCCTCTGAGTGAGGAGCTCAGGTTTGAGTTGAGGGCAAACTACACAGGTATCAGGAAGTCAGAAAGCTGAGAGCGGTGTCCATTAATAGTCCCTGTGACCTGGCCACAGAGGCAGAGGAGGGAGAGAAGAGAATCAGGTGTGCTCAGAGAACTGACCAGGGAGTAGGGAACTGTCCTGCTCTGCCAGGACAGAGTAGTTGGGACACACAGAGAAGCTGCCCAGCAGGAGAGATGAGAGAAGGATGGACAGAGACAAAGACCAGAGACACAGAGCAATGACCACAGAGGGTGCTGGATGATTTAACACAGAAATGCACCCAGGCAAAAGCAGGTGTTGCAAGAGAGGACTTGGGGACAGACAAGAGACAAAGGCAAAGCCCAGATGAGCTCGGTAGACAGACAGACAGACAGAAGTAAGAGACAGAGAGAAAAGAAGAAAGGCTGTGACAGACACAGACACATGGATATACACAGAAAGAGACACACAGAACACAATACCACAGACTCACGCTGCACACACAGACAAAAAGACCCAGACACACACATTAACAGGCACACATAGACACACAAACACAGACCATCAGGCCTTCCAGAAATCCCCTCCAGGACAGTAAGAAGATGAGAAGCCACTGGGATCTCCCCAACTGTCCCTGTCATCACTTTCCACCCTGCAGAGGTCACACCACATTTGTGTGTATATGTGCATGTACACACATGTGTGAGGAGAGCTGCCTCACTCCGGGCTCTGTTTAAGTGGCTTTGGAATTGTGCTCCCAGAACAGATGGCCTCAGAGATAAAGCCGCCAGGCGCCTGGACAGAGAGCAAGCTGCAGACCGTTGCCATGGCAGGCTGGACTGGCAGAACTCACTTATTAGCCGGCAGAGTGAGGCCTACAGAAGTCAAGATGGGCTTGTGGGGAGGGACATCCCACTGCAGAGCCCAGGACAGAAAGACCTTCAATTGAATGACCCTGTAGTATCAAGAATGGAGCTGGGCATTGGGCACCCCAGGCTGTAGTGCAGGGACAACAATGCTGACCTGACCACATTGGGAAAAATGCCCCTCCCAAGCCTCCCACCATGGTGCCAGGATTCTGGGATACACTGATCAGTGGTGGTTGCAGTCATAGGGCCAACCCAAGAGCCAGCATGGGCCATGCCGCCCTCTGAAATTCCAGGATGCCACCAGCACCCATGAAAAAGTGACCCTAGAACTCCAGAGCCTGTGCTCAGGACCCTCCTTCCCAGCTGGCCTGGGAGTCTAGATAGGGAAGGAGCAGCTGGACCACTAAACAAGATTAGGGGCCATGCCAGCTCCATCATCCCCCAAAACCCTTGAAACCTATAAAGCCACATCTGCAGCCAGATTAGACATCCCAAAGATCACAACACCCACAGCCAGTCAACAAGGAGGAAAGACGAGAATACTCCAATCTCTACCTGGCACCTTTCTCCGGGAAGCCCCAGAAGTGACCTTAACATGCTATGTGGCTCAGAAGGGTAAATGGCCCACACAGTTCTTGGGGCAGAGCTAGGATTGGAGACCAGGACTGCCTAGCACCAAAGCTGGAGAGAAAATAAGAAAGGCTATGACAGACACAGACACATGGATATACACAGAAAGAGACACACAGAACACAATACCACAGACTCACACTGCACACACAGACAAAAAGACCCAGACACACACATTAACAGGCACACATAGGCCCACAAACACAGACCGTCAGGCCTTCCAGGAATCCCCTCCAGGACAGTAAGAAAATGAGAAGCCACTGGGACCTCCCCAACTGTCTCTGTCATCACCTTCCACACTGTGTCTTCTACACCAGAAAGGGGCCTTGGGGCACTTTCCTCAACTGGAAACTCAGGCAGTGAAGGCCCAGGTCTGGCTCTGCCTTCTCCAAGGTCTGGCTCTGCCTTCTCTGGCTCTCCTCTTCCTGAACTGAGCAGGAAGGATCTAATGGCACTCAGTGCAGGAGGGGGTGGGATGCAAAAGGGTTCCTTGGACAGGTGCCTGAAGGACACATCCACCAGGACAAGTGGAAACACTGGCCTCAGGCCTCCAGAACCTTGGGTCTGGTCAGCCAGGACAGCCCAGACTGTCCAGTGGACCCAGATGGGGACAAGCCTAACAGTTCTGCCAAGGACCCTAAGACCACATCTTCCCCAGATCCCAAGCCAATAGAAGCTCCAAACCAGGTATGGTAGTGCACACCTTATAATCTCAAGGCAAGGTGTAAGTTCAAGGCCAACCTGGAATACACAGCGAGACCCTGTTTTTAAAAAAAAAAAAGCTTCAGATATCCAAGCCTTCACATGTTAGACTAGCTTGAAATCTAAAAACCTCAGAGCCCCATACTGCCCTCCCACCTCGACTACATACACATATACATATATACATGCTACATACATATAGGTATACAGCATATATGACATATGCACCTATATGGTGTGCATAGATTATACACACATGATATGTACTGCAGAAGCACGCATACACATATGTGTGTATACATATATACAGTTATACATCACATATACATGCCACGTATATACACACTGCATGCACATGTGCATATGTTGATAAATACATCTCACATACATACACATGTGTATACACACTGCATATACACTGCTGCATGCTTATACCTACATCTCAATATGCATGTGCACAAATATGCCACATATGTATATAAACACACCATATATACTAAATACACTCCCAAACATACATGCACATATATATAGACAGCACATATAAATATATATGCATGTACATGTCATGTGTGTATGCATATGCACATGCATTTGCTCACATACCAGAACCTGCTGGATGAAGCTGAGATGGGTCACAGCAGCCTTGAGCCTATGGGTGCAGATGAGTACATAAGGTTTGCTGATACAGCTAAGAAAATGCATGGAGCCAGGGATTTAGCTCAGCGGTTCAAGCACTTGCTTGGCAAGTGCAAGGTCAAGTTTGATCCCCAGTACCAAAAAAAGAGAAAGAAAATGCATGAGCTGTGGTGGGGTATGGTTCACTGGGGACCTCTGGTCAAGAACCTTGTGCACCTCTCCCTCTCAATCCTACACCACTCTCCCCAAATCCATGAATGATGTCATCCCATCCCTACACACAAGGCTCCTCTGAGTCTGGAAGGAAGAAGGAAAGCTGACAGAATAGGCTTCCCCCTCCCATACACTGGCACAGGAGAAAGAAAGAAACCCAAAGGAGGCAGCAGAGAGCGAAGCCTGTGTTCAGAATGGCCACTGTACCTCCACCTGCACCTCCTGCCCTGGCCACCCACACACACACTCTGTTGTACCAGACACCTGTATGCAAATTCCATGGTGGCAGGTGGGGTTCAGATGGTGGTGAGCAGACCAGATCCAAGCTGGGTGCTGAAAACAAGAGCAGGGAGGAGATGACCTCAGGATGACAGCTGAGGTTGGCCAGAGGAATAAGCAGGACAGCAAGAGCAGGACTGTGGAAGCAGAGGCATACCTACACTGTGAGCCTAGAAGCCCATAGCCCTCTTCTGAAGAAGGGGCTGCCAATCTGAGGAACCAGTGCTTCAAGCTCCGCCCCACACTGGACCTGGGCTCATCACTATGTGATGTTTGTGTGCTGACACCTACATCTACACAGCAGTAAAGTCTTTTTGGAACCAAGGTGTTAGACTTGTCAATTTGCATGGAACAGTAATGATGAGTAATCATGTCAGAATGGAGCCTCTGGAAGACAGCAGCTGTCAAGTGTCTCAGCAGATCATCACTGTGCTTCAAGGTAGTGATTGTACCTGTTTTATGGTGTCAAAGGGGTTAATGGGCTTTTCTGAGGTCCCTCACATGAGTTATACAGGAATCAGGCCATGGTGGAGGCCCAACCCTGACACACCAAGTGCCAGGCCCTATTCCCCATTCACCAAGATGGATTTAGAGGCTCCAAGCTGCTAGACATCCTGCAGCATCACACAAAGCACAAAAAGGCCCAAAGCCTCCCATAGAGCCCATGTTCAGACCCACTGGTCTACACAACACCCAGGGTCAAGGATAGCTGAGACCTATACTGTGCCCTCACTGTAGTCACTCCTTCCTTGGGCTCCCCTCAACTTGTCTGACTTTGAAAGGGACCCACAAACATGGAAAATATCTTGCCACTTGCTTCCAAATCACAGAACATCCTCAATGATCCCATAGGCTCCTCACTGAGGAGGCGGCCCGCCACCTCACGCCACCCCACCATCTCCCTTTGTTCACTGAATGCTCATCAGCCCCATGCTTGAAAAAAAGAGCTGGTCTCCCCCATTGTCACGCAGAAGGCAGTTACCAATGGCCTCTGCAGGAAAGAGACTGCAATTTGCACTTTCAGGTTGAAATTGCCTTGTCTATCTCCAACTTCAATACTTCTGGCCTGGCCCTGGAAGGATGAGGTATCTGAACCTATGGGCCACCAAGAGCATCTTATGGACAGAGAGACATACTCACACCTCCCCTCAGCAGGGGGGGCCTCTGTGGCTCTGAGAGGCACAGAGAACATCGGTGGAGCTCATCATGCTCTTCCTGCAACCACCAAGGACCTCAGGGACTTCATGCCCTATAGGCACTAACAGTCACACTAGCCTCCTCCACCCAGATACTCAACCAGCATCCCCAACAGTACCCTCTTGACCTGCTCTGAGTCCACTTGCTCTGGACCCCTGGATATCCCCCAAACCAACCCTGTTTCCACGGCCCACACTACCCTCAATCAAGGGACAACACTTGATATTGGTGTGCTTTGTTTTCTTCCACTGAGACACAAACTCCCTGAGAACTTTGGACCTTTGAAATTTCTGGATGATGCTGAGTGGCCAGCTGGTCTCCTAGGTCCTCCAAGTCACAGTCTGCTCAGCCTACCCACTATGGCTCTTATCTCACATTCTTCTCAGCAAAGCACTGACATCCAGATTGTTCTTTCCTCAGTTGCCCTAGCCTGGTGCCTCTGTCCCTGTGTCCATGTACTATCCAGGCCAGGCTTCAAAAGAACCTTCTGTCCTCCCCACATCCAGGCCCCTCCTTTGTCCTGAGACCCCTGACACCTGGCCATCCACCCTAGTCCAGTGGGGGAGGGCCAGTGTGCCAATCACTTTACTACCACCTCCTGCCATGAGGTTCCACAAGGGAAAGAAAAAGCTCCACCCCACAGCACCCCACCTGTTTATTCCCCTCAGTTTTCAGGGTCACCCTCTCTAAGCTGGACTGTATGCTCAAAATGACATGAAACATAAACTCATGTCCCTGTTGTCAGGATCACTCACCCCAACAATCCTTGCACATCTGTGATCTTACCCACGCCAAACCTCTCAGGGCTCAGGGCAGGAATAACCTTGCTCATGGGTATGTGAGGTGGCTGCATCTCACTGGAGGTGCCTGGAGTCCTGGAATGAGGACAAAAGCACAAGCATAAGAGCACCAGCTAGGGGCCAAGTACATGGAGCCCAATCCCGGACCACACTTCCCCAGAGCTCATCCAGGTTCAGAGATGAACTATGCTGGCTACAGGACCCCGCCTGGCTGCCCACACTACTCACATCTCCACTGATCAGTCACTTCTCCTCTTGACCAGAGATCTCATAAAAGCCCCCTGGACATTTCAGGCTCTCTATTGCCTCTGCTTGCTGAGGCTCTGTGCCCAGCACTGCCAACTGACCCAGAGAGATGTTCCCCACACCCAAAGCAGAACTCCCCACCTATTCTCAGGCCCCAGAGCATCCACCACAAAGTCACCTTGCAGTACTCCCAGCTGTGTACTAGCCCCCCTGGTTGGGGCAAGGCTGACACCAGAATCCTTGTTCCCCCTGCAACCTTGAGCAAAATTAAAATCCAAAGTCCATTCACCATAAAACTAAGGGCCAGAGAAGAGTCAGGAATTGAAGCCAGGCCTTCTGCTGCCACAGAGCAAACATTTGTCTACCTGGCTCTTCAGCCTCAAGGCAGGAACCAACAGATGCCCAGTGTGCCTGTGTCTGCATGCACACACTCTTACTGCACCCTTAGGGTGAAGGGGACTGAGGAAGCTCAGGAGCTCCAGATCTAGCCCCTCACCCCAGCAGACCCCTCGGGTCAGCCCTATTAGCAGCCATCTCCTAAAACTGTGCCCAAACCTGGGCCAAGGTGCAGTCCCCACATCCTCTACTCTCTGCCTTCCTCTCAGCCCATGGCCTGTCATGCTTCCCTACACCCCTTCTCAAACTATGAGGCTACCCCAAGGTGGGCTGAATAGAGCCCCAGATCAGAGCCTTGGGGATCTCACTTCCTTAGGCCTTTGCTGTTGTGGGCTCTGCACAAGTGCCCTTTCTACAGAGCCCTTCCAGACTGCCCTGCCCAGGCTATCTCAGCTTTTTCCATTT
Organism: Cuniculus paca; assembly: GCA_004365215.1. Classification (NCBI taxonomy): domain Eukaryota; kingdom Metazoa; phylum Chordata; class Mammalia; order Rodentia; family Cuniculidae; genus Cuniculus; species Cuniculus paca. The sequence goes on from RJWT010050674.1 coordinate 9,410, forward strand.
CACTGAATCTCTCGACTGCAAGCTGCTGCCACTATTTTGCCCTCTGTAAATGACGATCCAAACTTTATTCATCTTCCTGCCTCTGTTTGGTGATTTTTCACATTTATCCTGCAATGTGGGCCATTAGATTGGAAATGACTTTGTTAGGAAGTAAACACTGTATGGAGGAGATCTTGTACCTTCCCCTCATTGGATCCTGGTTATGCAGTGCCTTCAGCAGAGCTAGGGCAGGAACAAGAAGTGGTTCCAGAGGAGGGAGAAGGCAGGAGGGAGGAGAGGTCCCAGCAAGGCTGACCCAGGCCTCCCAACCCGGAAACACAGAACTGGCACACAGGGTGGAGAGAGAGAGTTTGATGGCCCTGAATGTCTCCAATGTGAAGGTTTCCTGGGGTCTTAAATGAAGTCCCTCCAGCTGGGACATTGGTAAGCTGTATGTTTTGAACTGGACTGCATGACTCACTGATTCTGGAGGTCCCTGCCTGTCCTGCTTATCACCCACTCCTTGGAAGACCCCCTGGGTGCTGCTTGGTGAGGCACAATGTGTGGACACTTTCATGTACTTGAGCCTGGCATGATGGCCAGTGATGGTTCCCTATGTGAGCTTCTGGGGCCTGGGGAAGGGTGAAATTTGCCACTGCTCTGTCCTGCACCTCCTGTTAGGTCCCTCACCTCAGGAGAGAAGGCCCCAGAACTTCCCCTCTGCTCTCTGAGCTCCATCCTCTCCTGCTATCTCCTGTGCCAATCCTGCTTTACTGCTCTTTGGGAAGCTCCTTACAGCTCCTTGGTCACCCTTGTCACAGCTGCAATAGCACAAGTCACTGAGTCACCATCTGCCCAATAAAGGCCAAGGCAAGTGGCCAGGTGGGTCTGCCCCTCCAGTGCCTCGCTTGGAGCAAGAGAATCACAGCTGAATCCGGAAGGAAGGACACAGGAAGGATGGCTGTCATCCCCACATCTCAGGGAGGCTGGACTGGTGGGGGATGTCACTGAGGAGGCTCAGAAAACAGACCTTCTTTGAGAGGCTGGGGGAGTAGGGAGGGGTGAGCCGGAAGATAGAGCCCTGCACAAAGGGCTGTCTGCACCTGCCTAGAGCCCCAAGTAAGCAAGCCTGGGAGCCCACTCCAGGCATCAGTCTGGGGTACTTAAGAGGAGCCAGGGGTTTGCACCCCTGGGCAGAGGAGCAGTGCAGTTCAAGAGCTAGGCATGTAAAGAGCCAAGGCCTGGACATGCTGCAGGCAGCAGAAATCCAACCTCACTGGCACCATCTCCCCATGGTGTGCTGAGATCTCCTAAGGAGTGGCTCCCTGCTCCATTGAGGTTGCCAGGCCCTTACCAGAGCTGCGGGTGGCTACAATACACAGATGCCAATTTATGCCACTGCTCAAGGCTCTGAATTTGCACCAGC
>RJWT010050675.1:0-10821 GCA_004365215.1 Cuniculus paca
CCAAAGCTAAATGACAGAGAACAGTAAAGAGATTAGTGAAAAAGTAATACATGCCCAAGAATTAGTCTATTTGTTCATTTGTTTACTGAATGAATTTTATCAGGCAGCTACCATGCACTGGGCATTGGGTCATAAATCTAAAACTCAGGAGAGGATGCATGGAAAAATGCACAACAAATTAAAAAAATGTATAGTAACAAATGTATGCGAGTGCTGTGGAGACAGTGAGAAAGTGCTGGGATAAAGGCTCCTGCGGAGAGATATGAGCTGGCTAGGATAGTGAGGGAAGACCTGCCTGGAGGAGGTGGTCATGAACTGGGAGCTTCAGGGATTGACAGGTCTACAGAAAAGAACACAGCACATTCTAGGGTCAGCAAAGAGGCCACACGTGAGGGCAGTAACTGAGGATCACTGATGCTTTACTGAGATGAGTTCCTACTAGAAAGGACAGTACCAATGTTGATGGAATCAAGTACATAAAATTCAGTTGGGCTGCTGAAAAAAATAGCTTCCTCAGCATACAGCTTCTTTGATTTGCCTTTTCTGCTGGGTTATAGAAGTTAAGTTTGGACAAAGGGACTTCAGCTCACTGTGACGAAAATGGCTACCTGACCTAAAGGACACTGTTAAGTGTGAAAGCATCATGTTTTGAAGACATTTAAAAAGCGGGACCACACTGTCAACAATAAGTTAACGACAGAAAAAAAACATGCACAAACACATGATAAAATTAAAGAATGGAGAAAAACTGAAGTAGTCTAGCCTGGAAGAGTGAAGACTTGGTGGGGACTGCTAAAATCTTCTGAGAAAAGATGTGCTCAGGAAGAGATAAGGGATAGGAGATGCTAATAAGAAACTGAAGAGCGAGTGCAGAACATACCTATTCCTAAGACTTCTGGCTTCTTCCTTCCAACCACCGGGCTGGGAGAAGAAACCTGACAAGTCTCAGAGCAGCACTCTTCACATTTTGTATTCTTAATTACACAGGGTTTTTTTTCTCAATCATTGTTTAGGAGGAAATTTTAAAACAATTTAGTACTCATCCCATAAACTAGGAGGGAGACAATTCACTAGTGAAGCAGCTGGAGAGTCAGGAAACAGCTAGCCATTTCACACCCACCCTACAAAGCATTCCTGTTGACTTCAGTCCTCTTTCCAGGAGCTAATTTCATCTAGATGTTAGCTGTAAAATTGCTTTATTTTACAAAGTGTTTACACTTTACAAAGTATTTTGCGTAGTCAATTAATGCTTCTTAAATAAATAACAAGAGCGATCTGTACAAGTAGCACCAGAAAATCCAGTTCCAAAAATATCTACATTAATTTAAATAAGGACACCTTGGCAAATGCATTGTTTATCTGTGTCCAGTGTAATTCTGATGATTCATTAACACATCCCACATATGTTTTTAAAAATTAATCCTTTTTTTTTGAGACAGAGTCTCTCTTTGTAGTTTAGACATCCCACATGTTTTGGTGCCATATGGAAGACATACTTCTTCCCTGTTAACTTTTGCTTTGGATCACATAACATTCATCCAGAACATTCTAACTATTGACTATATGGACCCTACCTTTCTCATCAGCATTCATCCTTCCCAGCTGTTGAAGTGTCTCAGCAAGATTCAATAAGAAGTGCCTGAATATCTTGTTATGTCAGGAATCACATGAAAATGTCCTAACTTTCCAATGTGCCACCAGTTAGAGGTTGGAGGCTTCCTCTGGCTATTGGTGTCCATGAACTCTGTAAATATGTGGCATCTGGAGTAATTCTATGTCTGGCTCTACTCATCAGCCTGACTTGAAAAGCAAAAAAGACATTTGGAGTTATCTCAATAATAACATAGTTTGGCTGTAAGAATCAAAGTTACTACTTTGCTGAACACAATATTCCCCTGTAATTAGACTATTGAAAATACAATTTTGCCAGGTTCCTCCTTGAAAATGAAGCCCTGCCTAAGTTACTTATATTTCTTACATGTTACAGTTTTTCTACATGTGCCAAGCTAAACTACATTCCTGTCTATCCTTATCCTAGCATGAGAGCATCATTGGAACAAACACATATCTCTGCATGAGCTGTTTTGACTATGAAAACATGGCCACCTACACAAACCATTTGGTTCTCAATGATCCATGACATCTGTCCTGGGTAAATAAACACCAAAATAGTGGTTCAAAAACAACCATTGCAAACAGTTGTATTTGCAGTGCCTAAAATACCCACAGGCCCTATACAGTTCATCATGCACATGTGGAAAGAAGTCTTATGTTAGGATGAGGCTTAGTTATTTTAAGTTGTTTAGTCCAGATTCAGAAAAAAAATAGTATCTTCACAAGTCAAGAGAGGTTGTATAGTCATGTGAGGTTCCAACATTTTCACATATGTCATCTTAGCTGCAAAGCAAATAATGTTTTATGTTAAAACTGTAAGAGACACATTTCAGTAGACCCTTCACATTTTTTCCTGGAAATTTCAAATTCACAAATATTATTTTCTCAACAACTTTTCTTTTTCCTCTCTGTGTTCATCACCTACCACTTACCTGAGTATGATTCAACAGGAAGCGTGAGTGTGTGTTGCTAGAGATGCTTGGAAGCTCTAAGGCCAAACTGAATGCATCTATCTTGCCAAATGGAATGTTCTGCAGACTTCTTGTCCTCACTCTGGCTCACTGTGGCCAAGATTTATACTGGAATCTCCCAGAACATTGTATGAGAGATGTAAGCTCTGATGATAATGGTCTATAGATTAAAAATTATAAAGGTAAAAATTTGGTCCAGCAAATCTTCCTGTCTTTTTACTCAAAGACTCTCTTTAGTGCTCAAGCAGTATGGATGATGCTTTCACCATGGAGATTTATTTTATTTGTGTTAAATACTTTTTAACCAAGTCTCCAGCAGTTTCATTAATTACTCAGCAAAACATTTCAATGAGAGAGTGGGCAATGATTAATGTCCAGTCTTGTACCTGTCTTCATTTGTTTGAAGTCATATACACGCACACGCAGGCATACACACACACACACACACCCCAAGGTTTGAGTAACTAAGATGTAATCCCTTAGTGTACAGAATATTTTTGCTTTCATACGTTTCTCTTTCACATATACTTATTTGACTCATTCAGCTAAGATCAACATACATCATTTAAAATCTACAGTTCTGTACGCTAAAGTTTATATCTCCTTGAGGGATTAATTAATATAATCATAATTAATTATCTGTATCTGCTTATATGAGCAAGGCCTTTATACAATGTGAATACCATAAGGATAATCAGTTTTTTAGTCTCTTTGCACAAATCAGAATAAAACCTTATTATTCCTCTTAAGTAGTATGAAATTTCTTCTGGTCCAGTCTAGGAAATTTTCTTTCAGAGTTATGATCTTAAAAAGTGATTAGTACATGAGTTGAGAGAAAGAAAGTGGGTAGGGCATATAGGCCACAGAATATCTCTTGGATTAAAATATCTTATAGTAATCTGATGCAGAGAACTATTAAAATGATCTGAGGAGATCCTCATATTTAGAAGTTTCTCATAACTGCAGCCCGAAGGGCTGATTTAGAATATTGCATGCAGATTCTTGACTACATTCTGTCTACATGTGTGTGCAGTTTGCAGTGGAATTTAGATCATAACAAGCAGCCTAGTGAGCAATGTTAGGATATATATGGGTCTGGAGACAATATCTTAAAATTTAAATTCCCTGAAAGTTCTGCAGGTCTGGCATGAGGCCTCCAGATCTGCATTTTGTTCCCTACCTCCCAAATTTTCCAACTGCAGCTTCTCCTTCTTTCCTTCATAAATGCTTAAATTCTTGATGTTGAAGAGAGCAATTTGGAAAAGCAAGCAAAGATGTAATCCATCAATTTTCACTGATAAAATTTGGAGGGAGATATACATGCTCAACAATCAACCTATCTAGTATATGTCAATTTTAATATAAAAGGTCTTTATTCCTTTGAAAAGTCAATGTATACGCTGTTATACATCAGAGGAGGGAACAGTGCATTATGCGCTGTCATTGGCTCCCATTCCCCATCCATTCAAAGGTTCAGGCTGAGAAACACAGAGGCCAATTTTTCAGGAGGTCCCAAGCTTCGCCTTCATGTGCAGTTTTACATCTCCTCACATTCTAATGCCTTGCTCTTTTCTACTTCTATCCTCCTCCTTGCTCCCCTCAATCCAAAAATCTTTCATCTTCCTGTTAACTATGTGAATAGTACACATTCTTTCTTTCTTTCTTATTTATTTATTTATTTATTTATTTTGCAGCACTGGGGGTTGCCAGGCAGGCACTTAGGCCACTGAGCTAGATCCCTGGCCCTCACATTCTTTATAACCAGTTTAAGGCCATACCCATGCACAGTTGTCTCCAGCTATTCATGTTCCCCTTCATGACGTCTATCTCCAGCCTGTGTTTTCATTTTCATAGATGTTATTATTGTTTATTCATTTGTCCCCCACCCACATTCTTTGGGCATTGAGGCACGTTAAGTGTATCTATTTATCTCATGCCATGAACAGCCAATGCTTTATACAAATTAAAATAAAATAGGATACTTAAAAGTTATCCATGATTCAAATCCATCAGAATTGCATGAAAAGTAGGTGGAGTGTGTATATTGATGAACCACATCTTGGACTTGCTAGATCAGCATCTTTATTTTTAAGCAATCAGAAGACAGGATATGTATCCTAAAGTTTGAAGTCAATTGGTTAGAGATATGTTTTCCCTCAGCAGCCCAAGCACAAGAATGTAAAGATTATGCATTGCTAAGCTCTGTGAAATCTTCTGAAGGAAAATCCCAAGAGCAGTGAGTCCTTTCCACTGCCGTCAGCCCTTGCCCCCTCAGAAAATCATTTATTAGTCAAGAAGTTGAAACTTTCTGCCGTTAGCAATATGCTGTCTCAGTGATATGCATTAATTATAATCATTGCAATAATTTAAATATTCATAGTTTGAGAATTGAAAGCCAGATAATAATGCATTCAATTACTAAATGATTTCCTCTTATTAAGTTAACAGCTTCACAAGTAACCCTGCATGTGCAACATATGTATATATATATATATATATATATATATATATATGTATGACATAATATATATCAAAGGCAATTTATCTATCTATCTAGATTGATAAATAGATACATAGTGAATGAGAAGTGTGAGCCAAAGGGAAGATAAACTTACAAGTGAATGTAAATATACACACAGTATACATACTATTGCATATAGGAGTATGTGCACAGAATGTCTGAGTGTGGATGTGTCCAGCAGAGAAAAGTGTGAGCCATCATCATCTGCTTATCTCAAATTCCAGTAAATATGGGAAAAACTGTGAAAGTGTTTGGTTTACCCACTAAGTGGCCTTTTCTAAGTTGTGGTTCCTGTATATACCAGTGGAGAGGACCTTTTTCTCCATAAGATCACCTGAAATCTTAGGTGGAGTCAATGTACAGACCTGTTACCTCCAGGCTACATTACAGCACCAACAGAGAATATTTCAGTGCTCTCTAATCTTCTGTTGTACAAATATGGAACAATCACATTTTCTAACGATCACAGAACTTAAATGATCATAACTGCAGTGGTAATAAATAATTGGGCTGAATACAGTATTTTATAATCTTCAATAAGGTCATTGTGTGGGAGTTTCGTTGAAAATGAAATTTAAAAAGTTACAATTGTGAATGTTCACAATGTAAAACCACTCAATGAAAATCACTATTGTTGGTTTTAAATACAGATTTCCATCTTTTCTTAGAAATAAGTATTTATTTTCTTTTACTAATTGGTATGACCTTATTTAGCATGTTTCCACATCTTGTGCATTTCCACATTTGTTAAAACATGCTTTCAAAAATGATGGCTAATAACTGCTTACTATTTCTTCTTGTAACAGTTTTGTCATATATTCAAATATACTTCTATTATTGAATGTTTAGTTATCTTCTGTTCTGCTATTATGAGGATTTTTAAGATGCACTTATGCGTCTTTGATTGCATCTTTAATTATTTTCTTAGAAGCCGTTTGTAGAAGTGAAACTACTAGATCAAAAAGAAAATTTGTTTTTTTACTTTCAATTGCTTTCCAGAAATATTGCTAACATAAATCTAACATTTTTCCTTCTACCCAAGAAGGAATCCCATTGTATATAACAACAGACCGATATGATTTTGAATGAATGTTTAATAAACCCTAAGAACAATTTCATATTTTAATTTGCATGTTTTTCACTACCAATTTGCTCCTTTTCCATTTATTTATTGCCATTTTCATTTTTCTGTCTTCCCTGTGCCCCATTTTTCAACAGGAAGTTGTTTTTTCAATGATTCATAGTCAAATTATACATTTTGGGATTAATGCCCTTGCTATATTAGTTAGATATGTTTTTCCCTGGCTGAAATTTACCTTTAAATGTTATTTTGTTTAAATACTAAAGTTCATTTAGGTCAGCATATTTTTTTCATTTCCTGAAAATTGTTTAATATTTTTTATAAAAAATGTATTCATAAAATTTGAATGCCTGATTCTTAAAAACTTTCATTCTACAACACTTAATTATATTTTCTATAAGATACAGCTAATCACCTTCTGGAAACTATCTTTACATTTGCTTATAGTCAATCATTTTTATGTAATCCAGCTTCTAGGAATTTAAAAAGATAATTGCTAAAGTCTAAGATTCATTAAGTAGGTGCTTTTGCTGTTTTGCCTACCTTTGTATCAACAGGCATCTAAAGCAGGACATATTGAGACACTCACTAAATAGTTATTGACTAAATGACTTTTCTCAGTGAGGGGAAAATTTCCTGCCCTAGGATGATAAAGATGACTTTATTGTTGCAGCCCCCAAGATTTTAAATCTATTTGATTCACAGCTTCGTAGTATAATCTAGAGCCTTTAAAATATTAACTGGCCTATTTAAATAGTGTGCTAGATTTCCAAAAATGTCGTAAGTATTAGAGGTATCAAATATCTTTTATCTAACATAAGCAAAAAGCACAAAGATAGACTGTCATAACTTCTGGAAAGTGGTTTGCATCACTTAGTGACAGTATCCCATGTCTTGGAAGGAATTAGAATTCAAAACATTTTACTTCCTTCCGAAAGATGATGAGCTAATGCTGAAATGCGTATGAAGACAGAAGAACAAAAGAAAATGTTGCAGGCTAAAGTATCTGACAAGAATGGAGAAAACTGTATCGTGGGTTGCAGAATTTATCTCATTGAGCAGGGAATAGAAAAATGTTGCATGATACTTCAAAAGGGGAAAAAGTCTGTCGTGAATCTTCTGAGTCCTCATTCTTCCGTGAGTAGAAATATAGAAACAAGCTAATTACTGTCTTTTACTCTCCTAGAAAGGGACAAAAGGAGGAAAGAAGCCACCTGCCTTTTCTATATTTACTAATGAGGAAAACTTTGCTTGTTCCTTTACTAAGGAGTCCTGGAGGCAAGATAAATCTGCCATAAGTTAGTGTTCAGAAGTACTTGGAAATCTTAAAAACAAAAACAAAAAACAACAACAAAAAACACCCTGATCTGGCTGGGTATAGTTGAAGGCTGAAGACACTAGTATAAAATCTCCCCAAGTCATCATCATGTGCAGTCATGCATGTGAACACTGGATGAGGAAATGCAGTTCAGGAGGCATGAGAGAGTCAGATACAGTGCAGAGTGAAGTTCTCTTCCATGACACCAGTCTCTAAGGAATGAAGAGGAGGAAACATTTTCCAGTGATTTCAGATTGCAGCTAATCTCACCCCAGTGTCAGTGTGTGCTTTGCATTTTGTAGAAAAGGCTACGTCATCAGGTGTGTGTGTGCATGCACATGGTTTAATTTGTACCTACCTGTACAGTATAGATAAAGCTAAAATGAATGTGAGAAATATCTTCTTGCATGAACTGAAGCAAGACAGGAAGAATACCCATGGCCTAGTGCCTCCCACACAAGTTGCGGAAACTTCAGTTCCTACCTTCTCTGCTTGAGATATTCTGGAGTGAACATAAAATCAAATATGTGAAGCTTTTCCTTAAAGAGTAGATTCTAGTAAAGTGGTTGGGGGGCATTCTTCTATGAACAGTTTCTAAATATCTCACTTTTCTCATAAGCACTTAGTTAATTTTGATAGTCGGATACTACCAATGAGACAGAGGACAAACAATCTTCTGGATCTTTAGCCTGTTACTCATTAAAGCATAATTTGTGATTTGCATTTTCTTCTGAGGCAGTCTTGGACTTCAACAAGGTTTTATCTATACAACAGTAACTCTTCATTTGGACCTATACATGATAAAAGTGGAACAAATGTTAGCTTAATTTTGTAAATCTTTGCATCAAATCCCTTCTCTGTTCTGCATATAGGCATGCTGGTCGTTCAGGAAGTGTTTAGCTAAAATCTGGCAAAAAAAGCTAATTAATCTTCATATTACATAACTGATCTCACTCTTCTTACAGATTGAAGACACAAAGAGATTTACAGAGTATTCAGCTGTACCCATAAATCTCCATTGCGCTGAACGGAGGTTACCTTGGATTCCAGCAGAGCCTCACAAGATTTGAGACTTCTCCAAGAGGTAGCAATGAGGTCAGGGAGACAGAATTTCCCCTCAAGCGATCAAAACACCTCCAGAGCCATCTTGTAAAACCATAACTGACCAAATGATCAGCTAGACTCTACTCTACCCCAGCAAATCTATAAAATCTGTCCTGAATGCTTTTGTGAATGGGTTTGCCTCTACATTGGAGGGTGTGGGTTTCTAGCTCAAACTCAAGTCCTTTTCCTATTCTCCCTTACCTTCTAACTCTGCCTAATAAATCTAGCTATGTCCTATAGTGACACATGCTGAAATTCTTTGGGGGATATCCTTTGACCCCATTCAATAACAAGTTGATCTATTGAAACTATATATATATATATATAGAGAGAGAGAGAGAGAGAGAGAGAGAGAGATTGAGAGATTGAGAGTATGTGTAATTTTTCCCTCACTTTATGGACAAGAAAACAGTTTTTTTAAAAAATGAAGGTGGGTTTTGAACTAAAACTGCTTGAACCTAGTGCTTTATGCTCTCAAAACTATTTCACACATTTTCTCAAACATGTAGGCTCTTAGAGAATGTCTAATTTCCAAATATTATAAAATTGGTGACTAGTTTCATGCCTTCCTTTATTTTCTCCCTATCGTTATTCTTTGTAGCAAAACCAGAAACTTACAACTTTGAGTAAGTTTATCATGTATTTTTACATATTGCCACTTGTTTGTTAAAGGAGTTGCACAAATTCACAATGTCTAAAAAATGTATGATAGACATATACCAGGAGTATTTCATTATTTCCACTTTAATAGTTGAATATTTTATCTCATTTTAAATTTTTCACTCAACATTTTGATTTTATATGGTGGTTTGTTTTGTCTATCTATCCAGTGGGACCTTCATTTATAAGCTTTGCTGTGTCTTTCTATGTAGGATGTTTTCACCATTACAATATTTCTCGATGTTTTGTATAAAATGTGCCTCCCTAGCTAAACAGTAAGTCACTTGAGAAATCTCACTCCTGGTCCATTTATTGTTCCATTCTGGTGTCGACTATCACCATACCAGTTAGTAACTATGCCCCAAATTCTATATAATTAGAAAGATAGATCATATTCTACATTTACCAGAGGACTATGCAGTTTTCTTTGTTTTGTTTTGTTTTTTATGCTGCTGATTTAAGACAGTAAACCAAATTAGTCAGTGACCATCAGGATGTAACTGTCCATAAACAGAACAGGCACCACAGAGTCATAAAACAAGGCAAGTTGAACAGAGTGGCAGTGATGCTCTGGGAAGTCTTCCTGGAAGAAGTAAGATCTTTTTATTGACAAAACCTTTTTGAATGAACTAAAGAACACCGTGGCATCAGCCCTTTTGAGGATTCTGCTGATAATCTTTTATAGGAGGCAATGGACCCAAGTGAAACTACCTTAGGCTCTAATGGACTTCTAATTAGCCCAATTAGTGTGATGGCTCTAATTTGTAAGACAGTTAATGGTTCAGAATCTGTTTTCTTGAAAATCATCTCTCTCTAGGATGTATTACAATAACAAGAAGCATCTAAAGCACTCCTGGAGAGGCTAAGTACAGTATGATGTTTAGTCATTGTATTATCCATCCTCTCTGTCCTCACAATATAAAGAGAAAATAAAAGGCATTTCTTCTTCCACTGATTTCTCCAAGACAAGTAACCATTGTTGGACAACAGTAGCCAAGGGCCAATAAGAAGTAACTCCTGGACATTTTCTTAAAATGAGTCCAAGAGAATCTCTAGTTGACAGCTATTTGTACCCCACTTTTACAGTTTTAGAGTTTTGCCCCCTGCTTTTTTTCAGAAGTAAACATTATTTCATGTAAAATCTTAAAGTATGGGGTGTGTGTGTGTGTGTGTGTGTGTGTGTGTGCATGTGCATGTGTCTGAGGCAAACTGTTCTTGTCACACCCTGCCATTCCTTTGAGCCAAAAGCATCAAAATAAATTGCCAGTTGTCACTGCCATGGAAAGGCTGATAACCTCTCTGGCAATCTGATCTCTAGAAACAGTCTTTTTTTTACCATGTGGACATCCTCTCTCGGCAACGGCATGCTTACTACTCTGTTCAGACCCCACTGTGAAATTTTTCTAATAACTGCCATGGGATTCTGATGGTTTTGAATAAATAAGGAACAAAGATTTTCAAAAAGGAATTATTGGAGTCAATAGGGGCTTACTGATTTACGTCTCTATCACTTGAAGTGAGAAAGCCCCTTCGACATTAAAAAATAATCTGA
>RJWT010050676.1:0-10798 GCA_004365215.1 Cuniculus paca
TTGTTACAGGCGTGCAGAATGAAAGAGCTGTTCCATACAGAGAGGTTCCATACAGACTTCAGAAGAAGGTCTTGGAAACCAGCAGTGTGTCCTTGAGAGGGCAATCGGTGAAGTTGCGAAAGTGAGGCCAAAAGTGCAGTTGAGACCGCTAAATATTACAGATACCAGAAACATAGATTGTCTACTGAGGAAAGTCACAGGTAGTCAGCAGAACCAGCCCAAGAGAGAGTCATGTACGCTGCAACCAGTAATGCCGTAAGACCGGTGCTGTCCAACCCTTTGGAGCTTACATCTTGCCAAAACACCTATGTCTTACAGGTGCTGGACATAGAACTACAGGAGGTAATGTTTTCAGTGCTGGCCTTTACACTTGTTTGAATCCTATTTCTTTCTAATGCCCTCTTTCTCTCTTTTGTAAAAGAAATGCTTACCTTGTTGTGCCATTATTCCTTGAGATTATATAACTTTTTTAAAAAAACAAGTGTTTGCAGCTCATCATTTTCCTGAAGTCTCAGAAGAGACATGTACTTGAACTTTTAAAAAATGTTGGAACTCTTGAGTTTTGGATTAAGGGACTTTTGTGTTTCTGATTGTAATCCAAGTAGCCGACTAATGTTTTACAGCATTATAATGTTGCCATTGTCTGTAGTTGGAGATTAAGTATGGTTTAAGGAGATGTGCCTGGATGTAAAGTTGACAAGAGATGACTGTGATCTTTAATCCTAATACGTCAACCTCTTTGGATTAAGATATGCCTAGCAAATTACTAGAGCATGCTCCTAGATGTACATGAGTGAATGATAGAGACATCTTGGGTACTATATATATGACAGTGCCTTTTTCTCTGGCACTATTCTCTTGCATTGCTTCCAAGTCACCATGAACTAAGCAGCATTGCTCATCCACCATGCAGTTTCTAACTTGGAGTCTGCTGATCATGTACTAAATCTCCTGAAACTGTGAGCTACGTGAAATCTTTCTTCCTTTAAGTCATAGGTGTTGGGTACTGTGTCTCAGTGATCAGAAAGTTGGTTAATACAACCACTAAAGTGAGATCTGAAGGATGAGTAACAAATAAAAAAGAATTTTCAGTAAATGTAGCAGATAATTTGATGCAAGCTAAAGTTATAAAAGAATAAAATCATTCATGTGGTTATAGTACAAGCTTGAGGGAGAAACTGGTATGAATCAGATGAAGAGGAAATAGGAGCCAGCTTTCACTTTATGAAGACAGGGTTCATAGAATTGCATTCTGAAGAGTTCACTGTGGTTGCAAATATATAAACTAATTATGTGATATGAGATCAGGTGCAGAGGTGAGCAGCTTAAACAGAAGTGAATAAGTAACATTATGTTATCAGAAAGCATGTGAATGCTTGATTTCAAGGGCTCTTTAAGAAATAAAGTCTCTGAGATGTCTCAGTAGACTGTAGGAAAGATGAGAGAAGAGAAAACAGAGAAGAGAAAGCATCGATTGCTCCTACTTTCCTGTATTTTGATCTTGGACATTTGGTGACACCATTTTTGATGGTAAGAACACTAGAAAATGATTTGTTTAGGGTGGAGTAGGAGTTTATTTTTGACATTAATCTTATCTGAATAGAACCTTCAATTCAAAGAAAGAAACCGACACTAACAGATATCCATTAAACACATTTGTAGTGTGCACTATAAAGAAAAGGAATAGAGTTGTCTCCATATTTAAAAGAGGTGTACCAAATATAAGTTAAGTAATTAGACAACTCTGTAAAATACTTTTAAAAATCAATGCCAAAAATAAAATGTAGAAAGAATGAACACTTTCACTATACTGTTTTAGTTTTTAATTGGCACAGGCTTTTAATTTTTTAAAAAAATTCATCTATATTTCTTACACCTCTATTAGAATATTTCACAGTGTAAAAATTCAAATAATGGCTTATCATTTTATTTAAACTTCAGTTTCAACACTGATAGTGACCTTTCATTAGATTATGACAAAACATAGAAATTATTCTGTCTTGTATTTGAAACCATGCTTTTTCATTGTTTGAATTTTTAAAAAATTATTCCTTAATACTTAACATTAGTTTTTCTCTCAACCTTCCTCTCTAGGAATAGGATAGATAGATAGATAGATAGATAGATAGATAGATTGATAGACAGATAGATGATAGCTAGACAGGCCACATAATGTATCCCCTCAATATCCATAAGATTTTTTTTCTTTCAGAACTTTGGATAAAGACTCAGAAATGTTTTTATCCTTTGAAGAATATCCACTTTCAAAACACTCATGTTCTTGTAAGATTTTTTGTTTTGTTTTTTGAGACAGGGTCTTGCTATATAATTCAGGCTGGCCCTGAACTCACTATGTAGCCCAAGCTAGGCGTGCACTCCTGCTTCAGCCTCCTGAGTGCTGGGATTTCAGGCTTGTAAGAAGAATTTTTAAGGAAGACAGAAGAGAGAGAAGTATCTTTTCATTCTCCTGTTACACCTCTCTCATCCTGTCTCTTCTCCTTTATCCTTTTTTCTTTTCCTCCTTCTCTTCTTTCTAAGTTCTTTCCCCCATGTATTCTCCAGCCGTGCTATCCTTCCAGATGGACCCTATCACAAACAACACCGTGTACTTTTGCATACTGATAAACATATTTCGTCATCAGTTCCTTCCAATTGTCCATCTGTCTGTTTTCACAAATGTGCAAGACCTTCTGACTAAACCTGCATAAACTTCGAATAAAACTTCACAGTTCCTGGGGTATTAAGTATACCCCATTTCCTTAGATGATAAAAAAACATAAATTTCTACATTTTGCTGCACACTTCACATACTTCTACACACACGTGAGCACAAAACAATGCTGACTGATAATATTTTCTCCAAGTATTATTTCACATATTTTAAGGAATACAAAATTAATTTTAGTTATTATAAATTATTCAAGTATATGAAAAATTGGCCTGTTATATTTATTTTTCCCGGAGTGCATTTATTTGGATGACTGGGTCAAACGGAGAAAAGGAAACTTTTCCTGATTATGTCACAACACTACCTTACAATTGCCTTCCTTATTCCCATTGTGTACACTTGGAATTTCACTTGGAAATATCCCAAACACTAAATCGGAGACACATTGAAGACTCTTGTTTCTTGTTCCACTGCTGACTTCAACCTGTTGATTGTTTTAGTTTGGGATTTTGAATATTCTAAGCCTGTATGGAGTTTCCTCCCAAATGATCATGTAGCAGGGTACTACAGAAAGTAAACTAGAGTTGTAACTGATTTTTTAAAAAAATGGTCAATAAACATAAGTCTAATTTGCCAAATAAAAGAAATTGAAGGGCCAAAATTTAAAACCGTGCAGATTATGAAAATGCTAATAACTTTTTAAAGTCACTTTACTTTTTATGATTGACTGAAAAACTCTTAATATGTTTAGTGAATTGGATATTAAAATATCAGCTAATGTTGTGTTATGTACATGGACCAAATGCCCAGGATAAGTGTAATCAATGTATACTGCAAACACCTACTGATAAAAATAAAAAATATTGGTTAATGCATTTTTCTGTGATGGTGGTATAGTTTTATATAGTCTATCTTCACTAACATTAGCCAAAAATGGAATGAAATGTTTACTCACTACCTGTAACTTGACTGAATTTTATATCTACACAGGCTAAAAAGTTGCTACAAAACAAAAAATAAAATCTGGTAATGCTCAACTCCATTCATAACTTTAATTGTACTAACAAACACGAGTTACCATATTTATATTTCATATTTAATTCCATTTGAAAGAAGCTACAATCACTGATAAAAATACTTTTGGGACACTACTGAATCTTTTAAATTTTCCTTGAGTTATGATAACCAGTATTTATAATTAAACTAGCAAATTCTGCTCAGCTCTTTCAAGCACAAAGTTTTAATAATGTGAAGACTATTTGAAAATTCCCATTTTGACAATGCAACCTTAATCTCTTTTATTTCCAAAAATATTTAAAATTCTAATTTTACATAAGCATAGTCTCATATTGCTTTTTTCATCATTAGTATTTTAGCATTTATCATGAGAAAAGTGCTACAGAATACTATGAAGCAATATATATCCTAAAATCAGTCTAAGATAATTTGCGTGTTTGCTTTAACCATGATATATCTTTGGTAGCAAAGATTTTGTGTTCATGAATAATTATTCATTTTTTTCATGCGTTTTATCCTTGTTTTGTTTTTAGTTGATGGCAAAGACTCAGAGAAATCCCTTGAAGTAACACTACTGGTGACAAAAATGAAGACTGGTGAGTAATAACAAAGATTCTTTATCAGAATTTTTTCCATTATCAAATAATTGATATGAGGGATATTATTCTCTACAGAAAGAGGAAAAATAAATTAAATGAATTCTCTTAGTACGCAATTTTCTGAATTTCACATCTTGAGGGAAAAACTTTCAAAGTCTTTATTCTAAATGAATATATATGGAAATAAGTTACCAGAAACTGGCAAGATAAACAAAAAATAAAACTGCCACCCTAAGAAATAAATTATTTGTTTATTCTGTAGCCAT
The DNA here is from genome assembly GCA_004365215.1 of Cuniculus paca. Taxonomy (NCBI): domain Eukaryota; kingdom Metazoa; phylum Chordata; class Mammalia; order Rodentia; family Cuniculidae; genus Cuniculus; species Cuniculus paca. Next base: position 4,551 of record RJWT010050676.1, read on the forward strand.
CAAAGGTACATTCTTCTCAGATGTGTGGCAGGGAATATGGCATTAAGGTGAATTGCTCAAAAGGCACTTTCTTTTAAGATAGATCTGCTTATGTGCATGAAATAAAAATTGAAATATTGTTCATCTAGGTTCTTTGTATACTGACACAAAACTCTTCCTGCATATAGCTTTTTTTGTGAAATTCACTATTTGATGTTTACCTGGTATTTGGAAAAGTTCCTCCAGAAAGTTTTCTAAATGATCATATGTGCTATAACATAGCAACCAGACAATTTTGGGAGTAAAACAGACAGTTGAGATCTGTTAATAATTGAAATAAGACAAGTGTAAAATGGGCCTGCCCAGGCACACATGGGCGTTGGTCAAAATTAGAGATTAGCTTACAAGTCTTTCTTAAATCTGTTTTATGTTATTCTAAAATTAATTTCCAAGTCCTTTCATCTATGATTAGTGTTTTATTTTTTGTTACTTATATATTCCCACTAGGTTTTATGAACTCCCAACTGGTCTTTGTTGGGAGTTCATATCTTAGTTTCTTTTTACTACTGTTTAAGAGTCGTGATGACCATATTTGTAAGATATATAAGATTCTTGTGGTCAATATACACTAAGGATTGGACTAACCCTTCTCATTTATATATTATGTAAAAGTAAATACACAGCAATATTATAAAATAAGCATTACTCAAAAGTTAAGATGGTAAAGTGATGCACGCTACCTGAGATTCTGCCAGTAAGCGAATTCATATCCTAATTGGATTCTTTTGACACAAGAGGCTGTTTTGTGCTATCTCTCTGATTCTTTTCAGTTCATTCGGGATTTTAGAATTAGGTTTGATGAGTAATCTTCTAGGTCAAAAATCCTAAGTTCTGTTTCAGAGTTTTTTTATTTGTAAATAATCAGGTTCGGAAGAAAAGTGTCCTGGGTTGGGTTATCTGAAATGAAGATTGTCTGAACAAAAGCATAGACCATCTCTTTTGCTCATCCACTTACCGTTTCATTCAAGTAACATCCCAAATCACGCATGCAATAACTAGGTCAAAGTGCTGAGTTCTAGGTTACAAGTCTACAGAGAAGAATGAAATAGACTTCTTGTCCTCAGAGAGTCTATTGTCCATTATAGAACTGAAACTCACAATTATATACTACATGTTAAACATAATTACAGGATACTAGGAAAGAACAGAGAAGGAGTAAAGTCTAAGAACAGGAAGCAGGTGAGCAGAATGGCTAATAAGAATGGGAAGTCAGGAATAATTTCTGTAGTAATTAACACCTAGACTGAATCTCAAGGATGAGCTTGCTTTCATGTATGCGGGGAACTGGCAACTCCACTCGGATACATTAATTAAGGAATTTTCAGAGTTTACCTCAAGGCACAGTCCTGTCTTCATCTTCCAAAAATTTAGTTATCTAGCCGGCAACAAATAATTCAACACCTATGAATTGCTTAACCACTACTGTAGTTCTTTGTGTTGGTCTGTTTTATTTTAAAGTGATGCATGGGGCATGTTCTTCGCTCTCAGGAAAATTCTAATCAAAATTAATATGGAAACAAATCAGAGGCTGGGGGTGTGATTTTGCCACTCTTTTCAGGCAAGCCATTCAAACCACTTTGTAAATAGTATATGCTTCAAAATAGTGACTATTCAATGATGTGGGGATTAACATATACTGTCTTTGAGGATTTATATAAATATTACAGGCCAGCATATAAAAAAGAATTCTTTCATACCTGACTTCTAGATTCACTTACAGGTAAAGGGGATGATGCATACATTTTATAATGACTTATTAAGAACAGATTGTGTCACAAAGAAATGGAAAAAACCTCTAAATATTATCTGCTTATGTTTTTGTAGTGAAAATAAGGGACTATTTTTAAAATGTTCCTGTTTGCTTTCAAACAATTGTGAAAACTCAATTGAATGTGTAGTTTATAGGAGAGGGAAAAGGAATTTCCATTCCATTGAATCACTTCGAGACATATTTTATTGCACAAAAAAAGTCAATCCATTGTATTGCAGTTTATAATTTTCCATTTCATTACATTATTTTGTCTTGAATTATCTAAGGTCTGGCTGTTTCTTGCCTGTTTATTATTATGTTTTCATTACTAAACAGGTTTACCGCATACAAACTCAGCTTTCAATCAGTAGAAATGGAACAAGCTAAATAAAATACGGTTATATACATGCTTATATTGCTTTTGTTTGCTTTTGTATTTTAAGAAAAAGATTTTCAAATGAACAATATTACTGACAAAGTGAGAGGTATGATAAAAACCATGATGAACGTTTTAAAAGTTATGCCAAAAGACACAGTGCCATTAATTCTTGTCCCAAAACTTCTCCTGGCTTTGAACATACTTTTCCAATCATTTTTGCCACTTTCTACAGAAGTTCTAGAAGTCCTCTTTCTTGTCTTTATTTACAGTCGTGGTTGCCTCTGTTCTGAATCAATTCGAAACTTTCATTTTTAAGATCATTTGACTTTGTTGAAAAGCTAGAAGTTTCACAGTGCCAGATCTGGTGAATAAGGTGAATAAGAACACACAGTAGGGCAATGTTGAGCCTTTTCACTGGATGGACCTTTGCAGTAGCACTCATTGTATTTTTTATCATATCTCATAAAAATAGGAAACAGGTCTTCCACAACTACTTCAGAAAGTGATAAGAATGATAGGGTAAATAAACGTGTTTGAAGTGAGGGGGAGTATTTTAAGTAAGATAGATGGAAATTTTCCTTTACTGTAATAATTTAAGTATTCACCATCTGTGTTGGACACCCCTTATAGTTCCATACTTTTAAATTTTGCAACTAGCCTATAGCAATTTGTACCATTTTACTTAGAAGGCAGAAAAGCCTTCTAAGTGCACAGAGATTAGAATTTTAGTACATGTTATTGTAAGAGTAAAGATTTTCTAAAAAACATTATTATGCTACCTTATTTTGCAAAAGAAAAATATATATAAAAGTTAATCCATTTTCTTAAATGTTGCCAAGTTTTCTTCTTACATATTTTAAGAAGTTAAATGGTATTTTATTTTCATAAGCTATGGACTTATTAGTTTTGTAGATATGTGAAAAAGAAATTTACTTATTAAAAAGAAGCAAAGAGACACAGGGTATATTACATGTTAAATTATGTTTATGTCTAAAAACATTTCTTTAAAAACACATTGCTCCCAAGGTAAATTTAAAATATTTTTTCTTATAATGTATGACATTTAAAGATACAATTTGCCTCTTCTTTAATGCAACCTAAATTGGGAAAACAGTGTGGAGAGTGTTTTCCTATTCTAATTTAGATAGATAAGAACTCTGACAGGAACAGGAAATGTGCTTGCTCTTTCTATTGTGTAGAAATAATATACTTTATAAGGAATGGTCTTGGCAGATGTGTTCAGGTGGCAATGTAGACTGATCTATACTTCCTCAGCAAATCAAAGCAAAAGAGAAGAAAACACAGTTTAGTTATCATATTGCAGATAATAGAAATAAAATATTGTGAAACATTGTTTTTGGCCAATTTCCTCATTAGAACTGCATATCAAAATGTTGCTTTCATTTTTCCACGAATGTGTCAGAAGTTCCATTCTGAGTGACATCTGAGATCCTGACTCAGGATGTGGACTAGGAGGGCCCAGCTAATGGTGACAGTAATCAAGGTAGTTAGATTTACTGAAGCGTTGGTATTTTGCCAATAAAGCTTATTAAAAATGAGCAAATACCATTGTCTTTGATTTCATTATTCTGATTTTAGTTTAATTAGATAAGTGAATTTAAGTGAATAAGGAAAAAAAAACTATAGTTAAAAACTAGTTACTGTTTGCCTTAGATTAGAAAAGAAAAGCAAAAAAAATTCTTAAAGAGTCAGGAGAAACTATGTTTCAGGAAAAGCTCAACTTTCATAATTTGACATCTTTGAATTGAAACATAGATCTAAAGTTAGCTAAGTGGATGAAAGACTTTAGAATTATATGGTAGTCAGAGATGTCCTTTGAGCTCTAGCAGTGCTTTGCAACCTAGTTTATTTATATCCAAGCTTATTTATCTTCAAACTATCAATAGACTGAAATAGATTTGTTCAAAGATTGGTTTAATTATGAAATATTACACAAAAGCAAAAAAATAAATAGTAAGGATAGCAACACTTTATATCCAGACTGCCAATAGATTAAAATATTTTAATGAAATAGCCATCTGTTTCTCAATATGATGTTGCTGTAAACAGAAAACACTATGAAAGCCAAGATGATGAAATAAGGCTAACTCATGCAAAAGTTAGCTATCTATTAGTAGATCAAGATTTTTTAAAACATACCTTTTTTATAGCAGTAATTGATGTCCATCAATCAACACAATTATTTATGTGACTCAAATCTAAGTATGCTACCAAACTGGTGACATTATTGTTGTAAAGCATGGATATAAAATTCAGAGCTTTTGTTGGCTGTATCATCTATCTGTCTATCTATCATTTGTCTATTTACCTATCCACCTATATTATAACAAAATGAAGAGTTAAAGTTGACAACTTATAGAACACATTCATATAGTAAAATTTCAAGTGAGATACATGTTTTATGGTCTAGTCAGAAAACTGTTTCTAAGGTAATCATATGAATTTAGAAAGGTGTAGAGCATTTTAAGCCATTTTAAGGAGCTCATTTTCAAGCTGACTACAAGAGTACCTGTTGCAAAATTCTAAACAGAAAGCATTATTTTTTAAGCATTCATTCTTTAATAAGATCAGAGTGACTGTTGTGTTGATACTACATGCAATTCAGTAAGATGGAGGAGACGGTAGCTATGTATGTGATGAGAAGAGGCCAGCTTCTATATTTAACTGCAACGTGATAAAAGAGTAATACTTTTTAACTAATCATATGTAATAGAATGAAAGCAGACAGTGCTGACAGCACAGCCTTAGGCTAAGCACTGAACACCAAAGTTGCCATGTACTAAGCTAAGGAGACCATGTAGGAACGGGGTTAGGGAAAGAGTAAGAGTTCAGTGCCAGACTTGTGAATCTGAGCAGATCGTTCAATTCAATATTTACACTGCTTTCTAAAATCATTGTAGCAAATGTGTGCTGTGCATATTGTTTAGTATTTTTCTGGCTTTCTTGTTTTCCTGCTATATTGTCTGATTCTGTAATTGTCCTGATATCTCTTTATTGTTAGGTCTGAGAAAAAGATATGTAAGAGGGTTTTATGTGAGAAGAACATGCTTTTCTTCTAGTGTTTTTACATTTATTTATGTATATGTCTAAGTTTAACAGCAAGCTGCATCTTAATATTATAAGAGATTGAAATCATGCTTTGCAAATATATTCCACCTTTATTTTGTGAGTGTAGACCATCAGGCTCCTACTCAAAAACTTGGATGATTTGCCAATGTCCATTATGAGACTTGAATCAGTTTTACATTTTTATTTCTGTACATATTTCAAAAACTCTCATCAACTTTGTGACCTTGCAGTCACTTCTAGAATTGGCAGAAACTCTTAAAAAGAATGTGGATCTAAAACAAGGCTCGTGGCTTTCTAAATATTATTTCTTTTCTTTGAACCTGCAATTCTCTCTGTCTCTCTCTCTCTGTCTCTCTTTCTCTCTCTATCTCAAAAGATTCAATAACATGCATTATCACTATGGAAATCAAGATTCCAAGGTCTTCATGTATGTTTTAAAAGTTTTAACTCCGTGTCGTCCATGATAGCTCCATGGCCCACTGTGATTCCTGAGGATCGTGTAAGACCTGGTCTCCTTCTTCTGTATCTCATAACTTGAAAGTAATTTATTCCTATGAAATAAAGCTAGAACATTTATTTTAACTTACATCTCTCTCTTTTTCTTTTTCTCTCCATCTCCCTTTCCCGTTCTCCCTCCAAAACTGTTTACATAGAATATTCATCAAGTAATACCACTTTTAGAGTACATAGTTTCAAAAAATTCAGGGAAAGCAAGGTATCCAGTGGCACGATAGCAAGTGATGATACCAAATAAAACATTAATAGGGAAGACAGGGTTGCAACAATGAAAAGACAAAAGCTAGGGCGCGTATGTAGTAGCAAGGTAGCGGATGTTCCAGACCAGCAGAATGGTTCAGGATCTAGTTGAAGTTTAGTGCCATCTAGTGTCAGATTTCTGCTTATCCAAAATATCAATGGAAATGACAGGCTCTTTGAGCTGAGGACTGCCTCTACCGTGTGTTCTGTGTGAAGACTTAAGTGTTTTTCCCC
>RJWT010050677.1:0-10818 GCA_004365215.1 Cuniculus paca
ACCTCCCAAGTGCTGAGATTACAGGCATGTACCACCACGCGTGGCTTGTTTGTTTTTTCTTGAGACAGGGATCTTGCCATGTAGTTCATTTTGTCCTTCAACTTATTTGTAATCCAGGCTGACCTCGAACTTACAGCAATTCTGCTGCCTTAGTCTCCTGAATTCTGGGATAACAGGCATATGCCACCATGGCCAGATAGACATGAAATCTTAACTAGGATTTCAATATTGATTCCATTGCCAAAAAGATGAGTCACGTAGACCCAACTGTTGACCCTTCTGAGTATCAGTACTCTTGTTTCTAAAATGGGGATAACTGTCTCTCTTTTGTATATCTTCAAGAACTAAAGTCCTGAATAACACAGCAAAATTTATTCTCCTTACACAGTAGGCAGTCCATTGGCATACTGGCTTTTTTAGCTAAAGGGTAATTCTTTCCAGAATTTAACTGTCAGACCACATAATTATATTTTAATGCTGTAATGCTTTTGCAACTTGACTTATCAATTGCCAAGCAATCCTTAAACATTTTTAGAGGCCCTACCTCATGCCCATCACTGCATAGTGCTCTAGGGAAGACAAAGAAATTTGAGATTACTAAGGGCCCACTATGAAAGCACATTTCCTGGATTTTTTTTTTCATATAATGCTCAGCATGCTCACTAGTAGGTGCCTCAAAGAACTGTCAAAATTTCAGAATAATTTGTGTGAAATGGTCCTATTATGTTTAAAAACTTAGGAGAAGTAACTGTAAGAGTATGTTAAAAAGCAGACCAGAAGCGTGAATACCAAACTGTGAAAATAGCATTTATCCCTGAAATAAGTAAGGGATTGATGTGTAAGGATCACTTGTAGGTTAAATGGTTTAGTCTGTTTACTTCTGAACGGTTTGAGATTTTTTGCAATGTCAGTACGTTCATGTATTATTTGAATTTTTAAAAATTAGAAGATTTTTCTCCATACAGTTTTACACTTACAGAAAAATTGAGTGGTACATATAGAACATTCCCATATACTGCATCATTTCTCCGATTTTCCACTATTATGGACATCTTGCATTAGTGTAGTGCTTTTTTTTATAGTTGAGAAATCAGCCAAAGTCTGTAGTTTGCCTTAGAGTTCACAGTGTATTGCATATCATATGGTTTTTGAAAACTGTTGGTCATGTATAACTATGATTATGATCTGACAGTATAGTTTTACTGCTATAAAAACCTGTGCTCCACTGGGCCTCCTTCCCTCCTGTCTCTGAGCCCTTGAAAAGCACTCATCTTTCTCTTCTTTCCATAGTTTTTGCCTTTTCTGTATGTGATAGAGTGGGGGTCATACAATATGTAGCTTCTTCAGGTTGGTACCTGTCACTTAGTGATACTGAACATTGTTTTGAATATCCCAGGTCTTTTGACTTTTAACATAAGCTTCATAATCAGTTCGTTATTATCCACCAAATCATTGGTTGAGTTTCTTTTAAAAATTGAGATTGCATTGAATCTATATATAAAATTAGGAAGAAGTGGTATCTTGGCAATATTGAGGGCTCCTATCTATGTATGTGATGGACTTTCTTTCTGTTAGATCATCTCAATGCCTTTCACTGGAGCTTTGTAGTTTCATACATTTATAGTTTTATATGTATATATAGTAACATACATAGTTTCATACATATGTGTAATATATATTAGAGTATATATTATTATAAAATATTATGCAGACTTTTAAAATTTATACCCAAGTATTTGCATGTTTTAGTATTAATGTAAATGATATTTTATTTTTAATTTCAAATTCTAATTACTCATTTTTAGTATATAAAATACCTGACTTTTGTGCATTAAACTTGTATCTGCACCCTTATATTAGCTCCAAAATGTGTTACTTGTGTAATTAAAATCTTCAAAAACAGAATCAAAGAGTATGAAGGAGAAAACTAGCCCAGCACACCTGGACATTTGATAATTAAAATACAATGAAATATTTTGGCACCAGGTGTCTCTTTTGTCAATTTCTTGCAGTGGTTTAGGATTTGTTTTGTTCATTTTTGCTAATGTATAGATTCATATAAGAAGTGAAGTGACACAGAATAAACACCAACAAATCTGGTGTGAGTTTGTAAGAGATACAATATGAATAAGTCCTATGGACATCCAAACAAGTGATAATATATAATATTTCCTAATACTGAACTCTGTTAATGTGCAAATAAAAAGCATATAAAACCAAAGAGCCTGGAGAATGATAGGCCCAACAACTGTGATTCAGTAGCAAGAAACATTAGTGGCAAAGGTATGAGTAATTGATACATACTTCTCAGTGTCAATGTAGAAAACAGTGCATGCTGAATACCTAGTGTAGAACAGTGAGGAAGATTTCATTTCAGCACACTTGCCTGACTTCCACAAAATGGCATCCCCATCTCTTTTCCTTCTGCATCTTCTCAGTCTCCTCTCCCAGGCAATCTTTCCTCAGAACCATTCTGGCAGAGTATTCTGGTAAATGTAGTTCTCACTCTTGGTTTTGCAGAGAGTTCAGAGATCATTTCATGTAATCATATTTTATTTGTATGAGAGTTCTTAAAAATGTCTTTTATCCATATGATTCTCAAAAGTAGAAATTGTTCCTTTTTATTTTTAATTTTTAATTGTTTCTTTTTATATATGAAGATGTCTTAATATATCTGGCAGAATATCACACACATAATAGGTAAAAATATTAGTTTAATGAATTATATGCTTCAAATACTGTTATGATAAATGTAAATTACTGAGGAGCTAAATTGGACCATCACTTTGCTTTGTCTAATGACTGTAACTAAAATGAATATTCCATTTAAATTTCTGATTTATTTCATTCCTCTTACTGCTGTTCTTTTACTGTAGGTTTGTACTGGTCATTAAGTTTCTGTCTAGAGTAATGAAACATTAGTGTATATTTGGTACATTCAGCCCATAGAATCACATTTTTCACATGATCATACCTGGTATGACTGAGAACAGCTGAATGGCTCCTCTAATGATTTCAGAATACTGTGGTGAATGACAAATTACTAGTGTCTAATATTATATGATCAGTAAATGACTGTTATGTGCTTGTTTCTATCCCTCCAGGAAGGCTAGATTATTCCCAAATAGCAAATTGCCATATGAAAATGCCAATATTTACTCTGTTGATCCAAGGTAACAATTTGGGAGCAGTCATTTGATATAAGACACTTATGAGTTTTTACAAATCGATAACTAGTTAGGAAGAGTGACTCTCCAAGGCACCCTGTCATGATGATGCTGACCTTCAGGTCCAGTAAGGTGGGTTTCACAAAGAATTTCTGTGCTGTCAGTCCATGTTATTCTCTGAATACAATAGAGACTTCATTGTATTTTGCCTCCCAAATTGATTTAGGTTAGTTTTAAATCTCAGAACAATAACTCTGAGTTTCCAGAGTGAGATTAGGTAAAAAACTAAAGTGAAATTAAGAAACACCTACAAATTTCCTCACATGGTGCTACCATCTATGTGTCGTGCCTCATGTCCTCTGTTTTAGGTATTACTAAGACACAGTTCAACATTTTAGTTTTCGTTTCGTAGTATATGTTGTCTCTCTCTCTGTCTCCATATGTCTCTGTTTCTCTCTCTGTCTCTGTCTCTCTCTCTATGTCTTTCTCTGTCTCTCTTCTGTCTCCTCCCCACTTCACATTCTGAGTCTTGGCTCTAACTGTAGCATTTTGTGCCTTAAGCTCTTCTCTTTCCACTTACTGACTTTCTGCCAGGTTTATCGTGATACTCTCCTCAAACCTTTGGTCGTCCTCTTTGTAGAACTGCACATTCTCTTTTTACCTCCAATTTTGACCTCCTTGCGTACTTCTCTCTCATGGCCTGCCCTTGCCTCTACTGTGTAGCATCCAGGAGTGCCCAGCTGCCCTCCCGTTTTCCATGCCACATGGCAAGAAGGCTACAAGCCCTTACCCCAGAATAGCTGCCATGGTTACGCTTGAAAGCTAATGCCCGGTGGTGAAAGTTCTTTAATAGTTGTACAAGTTAGAATAAGAGAAAAGGGGAACAGAAAATGATGCAAAAAAAAAAGAAAAGTAAAGTAAAGATAGTTGAAAAGGAGAGAATGCATAGAGAAGGGAGGAAGGTAAAGGGAAGTGAAAATGTAGGAAATAGGAAGGAGCATTGTGTTTGATGGTGGAAAAGGAAATGTTCTTATAGGCAAGAAAGATACTCCTGGCTCCATGTAAAAGGTCCTCTTCATTCCAGAGATAGAGTTTTCCCATTTATTTGCAAATCAGTAAGCCGCTTTTGCATTTTACCTTTATGTATTTGTGTTCATTCTTTTGCCCTCTGTGGTAGTCAGTTTTCCATGACATACTGAAATATGTGAGATAATTATAAAGAGAAGAGTATTTATTTTGGCACAGAGTTTTGGAGGCTCCAGGCCAAGATCAGATGGACTCATGGCTTTGAGCCTCTGATGGACATACTGTATAGCCATAGTGGAGATTGCATAGCAGAGCAGACTGCCCACCTCCTGACCAGCAAGCCTATATCCCCAGTGACTTAAGCAGACCATTAGGGTCTGCTCCTAGAGGGTCTACTATAGCAGAAAATGCCCCCCTCCCCAGCCAGGATACTTCAGTCTGTTAGTTGCCTAGGTAATAGTTCCTGTTGCAGATTTGGTTGCTCGCGTCTCTTAGAAACAGCTGGTCTCTGTGATGCATACCTGGTCACTATGATGCACATTGTATAAATCAATCCCCAGTTGACTCTGTACTTCCTGCTTTCTTATCTCATATACGCCCTAGACCACCAGAGATCAGGGCCTGATATTCTGGGAGTGAGCCCAATCAGTGCCCATCAGTGTAAATAAATCTGCCTCCACATCCTGAGTGTTGTTCCGGTGTTTCTGCTTGCTGTGGCACTACTACCTCACAGCAATGCTTTCTTGGGAACCAAGTCTTGAACATATGAACTTTAGGTGGAGATTCACCCAAAATATGGCCCCTACCTTGCTTCCCAGCTTATCTTCCACTGCATGGCTAGTGCTTATCCTTCCCTTTTTTTATTGGGCCAGCTCTCCTAGCCTCAGCAGAGTGAGCGCTCCTGGCTTCTGTCTGCACTGATAGAAGAGTTGTCCAGATTGCACTCACCTTGTGAAGTGTGAAGCTCTCACAGGCTACAGAGTTTAGCCTGAAGTCAATCTGATAATTTAGGAGTAACTTTCACGCTTTATAAGAGAGAAGGGGACAAAGGAAGTGAAAGTCAGACTTTAGAGTGATAGAAACAAACTTTGGGGAAGTTTTGGGCTTGGAACACATTACTAATATTTGGAACCATGTGCCTACGTGTAAGATCCCCTTCCTATTTTAAGTAATGACAGCGCAATATTCTTAGTTCTTAATTTTCTAAATGGCAGTGGAAGGTAATAGAGTCAACCTCATAAAGCTGGGAATTCCAAATAGCTTTTGTCATTTATGCCAAGTATATATGTTGTTAGCAGCTAAGATGTATTGAGAGGCACTTGAAGGCTATGTTTAGACAATAGAAAAGGTTCTGTGACTGCTTAATAATGTCTGATACAGCCTCAGGAGGTAGGAATGGCAGTCTGTGTGACATGTGTTGGGTCATTTAATCTTAAAAGTTCTTACAAGAGTATTTTATATTTGTTGCAGATATTTACTGTATAGATTTATTTTCCAGAGAGGACTAATGTCCTTTCTTTCAGAAATTTTTGAAATTTAATAAACCTTTATTATTGCACAAATTTATTTCCTTCAACTTTGGACAGGTGATCTGACCATAAAAAGGGCACAAGTGTTAATAAGTAACAGATATAACTTTTTCCCTATATTAAATATTAATAACCAAATATTTGTCATCTATTGCTAATTAAAGGTAGTATGAGAGTATTTGTTGTTTATTTTGTTTTTTCCAACAAGGTCAAGTATCTTTTGGTGAATTATCTAGTTAGTATTAGTTGGAGATGGTACAAAGGTTTCTTTGGCTTCTCTAATAACATATTTTTCCTGTGGTAATATATCTGTATATCTTCAGAGAGTCTCAGAGCTGAAAGGCAATTTAGATGGCTTTTGATTTATATGATTTGGGGAATGAAGATCAGAGATTATGTGAGAGTTTCACAGTTAGTTCATGACCTATTTTTCCTTTGCATAAAGAATTGAGCTTTCTCTGTGACTCCTTTTAAAAGTCATGGAGAACCCAGCCAGACTGTCGTCAGAGAGGTGGTCCTAGGTTTGAGTAAGCATCCAGGATATGTATAACATTGCTGAGCCATTTCAATAGGTGAGAAACATTTGGCAGCACTGGTGATGGCCTGGTGAGCCATGAGGCACATGACAGGAGTTTTGAAGATGGTCAGATCAGGGGCTTATAGAAGAGCAAAGTAGGGGGCCCTATGTGATTACCAGGAACAAAGCCAGCGTATTCCCCTCTACTACTGCACACACGCTGTTCCTCACCACCACTGTTGGGTATGGGCAGAACCAGTTCAGACATGTAGGAGAAGGTTTAACTTCTGGGTAGTTTATTCTACGGAGGCTTCTTTTGTTAGCCAGCTTATCATTCTGTCATGCAGACTCAGTTTGGTGACAGGATAGTGACAAGTAAGTCTTTAGATCTCATGTACTATAGACCTGAAAATTGTGTAGGAAATCCTTGTCCTGCTTTCCATAGCAGTTCCTCACAAATGCCAAAATACTGGGTAGTACTTTGAGGTTGATGAGGAAACAATTTTTTTTCTCATTTGCATAATAAGCTTAGACTAAGGAGTCCTTTTTTCTTTAATGTCTTGTCCTTTATTTCCTTAATACTTGGTGTAATATTGGCTTTACCAAAATAAAGCATGGGCATGTTTTATTTAGAGGAAAATCTAGTTGTTCTCTCTGCCATTGAAGAAACTGGACTTTGTGTTAAACTGAATCTTCCATAGGTGTCCAGTAAAAGATTTGTCGGCACAGAGAATCTCAGCCAGGTCAGACCTCACTGTGCTAAATACATCTCAGATTCCAGGAGCCAAAGGAGTGCTGGACCCCTTGGTGAGACTCTCCTGAGCTATCTCATTTGATCTTCACACCACGTAAGAGTAGCTTTTCTGACTCTTATTTCACAGACATGTGAGGAAAGTGAAGTTTAGGATTCCATGCCTTGAGGTTATACAGCAAGTATATAAAAGCTAGAACTGAAGCCAGTCTACCTCTGATGCACAGTCATTCTCATTGTTATTCTAGGCCTCTTCCTGAGGGGGAAAGTTGCTTTCCAGAATGGTACAGGGAGTGGGTACCTTGTATTATATTCCTATGCAGGTAAAATGACAGAAAAAAGAAAAAAAAAACTCCTAGTAAATCTTTGAAAAATATGTAGTAATTGAAAAGAGCAGCCTCAAAGTGTTTTAGTGTTATTATTAATATATTTTTTGTCATTTGCTCTAGTTATCAGAACCTTTTCAGGCAGGCACTGTGTGGGTCCTTAATATATTTTCATGTTGATTCTATGCCTTTCCCTAATTGTTGTCTCAAGGAGCTAAAATAAGGTCAAGTTGTTCAAATACTTATATTGGGTTTTGGGACCTATTGTGCCCATGCTTAAAGTCTCCTAAAACACTCAAAGATTTATTAATGCTACTATTCTCCATTCTCCTAAGAATTGTGTGGAAACTCTGGCATGAAATTGTATTCAGTGCAATGATGTCAGATTCCTTTTTTATCCATCAATGTTTTTCTACTTCTGTATTTATTTATTCTGTGGAATTAATCCCAATATCATTAATTAATAGGAACAGCATCAGTAATTGAAGTACTGTATAAATATTTAAATGAATCATAGACTGTTTGGCGAATGAAGGTGAATACATGTGGAAATTTATTACTTACATTTGGCAGTAAATAGACATTTCAAGCAGTTTCACATGCAAGTGCACAATAATGATTTAATACAAACAAATTACTAGTCAAGTGGAAATGAGTATAGTTGACACAGTAGAATATAGCTCATAAACATAAATATAATAAAAATAATAATGCATATTATTTACTTGTGTGTTGTCTAGCTACAGCTGCATTCTAGTTGTTTTGTAATAAAATTAAAGCAACCAATTAAATACCCATTAGCTGGCTAGAGACAGATCAGATGATAGCAACAATTAAAATCAGTGTAGAATAATATATTCAATTAGTATATTCTTGCTTCTACAAACAACGCCTTATTGGAATAAAGTTCTTTATTTTGTACATGTGCTTTGAGTATGCAGTATTTTGTGATAACAAGAACTCTGGGCTAATTCAAGGAGGATTAAAAGCTTTACTCTGTCAGCACCTGTTATGGTTTGTGTGTGGATGTCCCCCCAAAGGCTTGTGCAGTCATAGGGAGGGCTTCTAGAGTTTGTGATTGATTCATTGTCTGGTGCTGGGATTTTAGGTGTGAGTGCTGCACCCACCCTAGGGTGGTTGTGGCCTACCTACAATATAAGGAACAGAAATAGTCTCCCTCTGCTCCTCTTTTGTTCTTGTTGCTTGTGCTGTTTTCCGCTGCCATAAACTGTTGCCCTCTACCATGAGCCACTCTGCCTTGGAGCCAGCTGAGTATGGACTGAAACCTCCACAAATGGTGAGCTAAATACGCCTTTCCTTCCTTAACTTTGGGTGTCAGATATTTTGTCTCAGCAATGAAAGAAAAGTAACCAAGATAGCAGTTAAGGTAGGAGACCTTTGGAGCACATTCCAGGGCTGGAGACAACACGAAAAGGGATGAATAGGTAGTAATGAATGGATGCGTTACATATGTGGTGGTGTAGTGCTTGCCTGAGCTGAGGGTTGGAATCATGGAAAATGTTTTTTTTATAAGAGGCAAAAGTTTGCATCCCCTACAGAAGGGAATAGAAAGCCGTAGATAAATCTGTGCTGGGGGATTATTTTGGATCACCCAAAATGGACATATTAATGCCTCCCACACAGGGGAAAGGCTTGAGGTCACACATACATCAGGTGTAATATTTCCTCTTGAAGAGACTTTGAAACAGCAGGATCTAGACATGTAACAGTCCCTGTTATGGTTTGTATCTAGTTTACCCACCCCAAGCCTCATGTAGTCATGGAAGCAGCTGAATCTAGCATTTGTGATTGAGTCATTGTCTAGCACTGGGATTGTCAGTGTGAGTTCTGTTCCTGCTCAGGGGTGGAGCCGACATACGATGTAAGGTCGAAAAGGAGGCGTGTTTTTCCCTCTTTTGTGTGGTTTGCTCTTGCGCAGTTTGCTCTTGCCACTTGCAGCTGCCATGAATGGCTGCCCCACAGCCATGTCAGCCTGCATTGGAGTCAGCTAAGTATGGACTGAAACCCCCAAAACTCAAAGAAATAAACCTCTCTTTCCTTCACTTTAGGTGGCAGGTATTTTGTCTCAACAACAAGAAAAAAGTAGCCAAGAGGGAATTTGGTACCAGAGGAGTGGGGTTGTTGCTGTGACTGTACCTGACCATGTGGTTCATGAGCCTTTGGGAATGGCTTGTAGGAAGAGTTTGGAAAGGCTTGGAGATGTTGCCTGAAAGAGTAGAGGTGGAATGGCTTAGGCCGTTCTGTATGGGAGATTCTGGTCAAAGCTCAGGATACCAGAAGGCTGATAGAGAGCCTGATGGTAAAAACCAGACTCAAGAGGTTTCTGCTGGAAAGAACAATTGCATTGGTTGAACTCCACATGATGTGTGCTATGGCTTGGCAGAAAGTTTGTCTCCATTTTGCTTGTGTCCAGAGACTTTGCCTAAAACTAAGATTAAGGGCGGTGGCCTGATTAATCTGGCAAAAGAAATTTCAAGGCAGTCAAATGTTGAGGCAGTGGCATGGCTATTGTTGGCAGCTTTTAGCCAGATTTATGTTGGGGATCAAGCGCAAAGAGCCCAGCATGGTGATTTAAAATGTTGTGAGTTTGGTTGGAAAGCTGTGGACTGTAAACATAGAGCTGAAACCTTGATTGCTGAGAAGGAACAAAGAAATAAAAAAGATGGCCTAGGGGCATCCCAGGAAGCAGCAGGTCTTCACCCTTTGCAGCCTCAAAGCTACAAAACTGAAAGGCTTTGCCTCAGGGAGAAAGCTGCAGAGTGCCCCATTCCAGAATGGCGGTGGAGGCCACAGGAGGTTCCAAACTGGTTGTGACATAGAGAATCTGTTCCTCACAATCAGGTTCAAAGTGCCCAGCAATCCAGGCACTTGACCCCTTCAGCCAAGAAAGAGGAAAGCCTGGCTACTGCTTCAGCCAGCAGCAGATCTTGGCTGCATCCACATGGCTCTGGTTTTAGGGGCATGAAGAATGCACATGTTCTGAGGTTAAAAAGTCTTCCACCCCAATTTCAGAGGGCCTGGGAGGCCAACCAGCGTGCCCCTGAGAAGGCAATGTGTGAAGCTGTACAGTGGAAAACCCAAAAGTTTGGAAAAGCCAGGAATGTGGATCATCTAAGGAAAGCTGCAAAGATTGAGTAGAGTGGGCCTAAGAGAGAAGCTGTGGGAACTAAAACCCCTAAAAGTGATGTGGGGGTGGAACCATACAAGCCCTTTGGAGCTCACAATTTGCCACAGATTGCTTCAGATGTTGAACATACAGCTACAGGACCTAACATTTGCCCTGCTGGATTTTGGACTTACTTTGGTTCCAATACTTTGTATTTCTATTTGTAACTTTTGGAATGGTAATGTCTATCTTGTGCCATTGCATGTTGGAAGTGTCAAACTTTGTTTTCATTTGTACAGGGGCTTGCAGCTAAGAGTTTGCCTTAGATCTTGGAGACTTGGAACTTGGACTTTTCAGCAATGCTAAAACTGTTAG
>RJWT010050678.1:0-10800 GCA_004365215.1 Cuniculus paca
ATCATTAAATGTGTTTTCTGGGCTCTGTTTCTTTCTCTTCTTCTTAGAAACTCCCATTGTGTGAATGTTAGTTCATCTGATGCTATCCCATAATTTCTGTGGCTTTTCTTCTTTGCCTTTCCTTTTCCTTCTCCTCCTCTTCCTCCTTTTCTTTTTGCTCTTCTGGATATTTTCATATATCCTATCTTCAGTCTCATTGATTCTTTCTTCTGCTGGCAAGCTTGTAGTAGGCTGTTGAGCCTTGACGTGGGCTTGTCGCTGGGCCTGAGGGAGCCTTGTACAGAGCTCTGAGGTTGTGTGGGGTCAGCAAGACCAGATCATCCCTTCATTCATGTTCATGACCACGCACTTGCCTCCCAGCCAGGGGAGGCCTTAGGCAGAGTACTCGGTGTTGGTAGGGACCCTACTTGGCTACTCTGAGGCTTTGTGGCTATGCACTTGGCCTCCCTGTCCAAAGCAGACTTAAGCGAAGTACTGAGGCTGGGGAGCGAAGCTGGGTAGGGACTTCAGCCTGGTGGCTGTGTTGACCATGCTTCCGGTACTGCTGTTGGTTAGTCTGTCTGGCAGAGTATCTCAGTTCCCCGGAATGCAAGGCTGCACCAAGATTCACACTGTGAGCCCTTTGTTCACTATGAGCAAAACGCCTCTCTGTTTAGACTAACCCCAGGCCTACCCCTGACAATCTCTGCACTGTTCCCATAGCATGAGGCAGAAGCAGGCATCCTGCGAAGCACCCCAGAATCTGAGGAAACTGAACGTACACCTCTAGCTGTCTCTTCCCTCTGTAGACACTGTGGGCCCAGAAAAATGCTCTTTGTCCGTTTGGGGGAGAAGTGATGCAGTCAAAGTCAAACCGTTCCCTTTTCCTTTCTGAGGTGGCTTTTCTCAGCCCTTGGCCCAAGGGGATGTCTCAGCTTTGCTCTCAAATTCTGGGACATTTACAAGGACACACTTCCTTATCTGGGGATAGTCGCTCCTTGGATTTCATGGAGGGAGACTGGGGCTGAAGTGCTTGCTGATGTCATCCCTTTCTTATTATTTTAAATCAAACCTTTAGAGACATTTCCTGAATTCATTGTGATTTCCTGAATTGCATTTTTCCTTAAAGTTATTTAAGCTTTAATTCAAGGTATAGCACTCTTTACTGTATAAACCTATTATTTTAATATAGAATTATTACATTTGAACTGGGCTTTTGTACATTTACCTACTTGAGTTAGTAGTATAGAATTAATTTTATAGCCCTAGGTGGCTTTCAATTTTCTCATTTTCATCAGTGAAATTTAATTGTTTTTGCATTAGCATGAAACGTTACCTACTTACATTTTGCCTTTAAGATTTATACATCTAAATGATTGAGTAAATCAAATGATATAAAAATCATGTAAAAGTATCTAAGTAAGTCTTTTTGTATTTATAATTTTTTATTAGGTATCATTTTTATTCCATTGTGTGTATATGTATTCTGAAAACTTGTAGAGGATTCTATAATTGAATAGGTTATATTATAACTCTGGTTTTCCTCCTTATGAATATATATAGACAGCATCAGTCTCTGATCCTATAGGTTTGGAAGGATGGAAACTCTTTGGATGCCTGGGTAGCAGCAAAGATTTATATCCTCCATCATCACCCTTGACTTTACTTTCCTAATTTTGCTCAGTTTAGTAGATGTTTCTTCTTGTGTCTCTGTCTATGTTGACTTGTTCAACACCAAGTCAGTGTGTTTAAGGAATTGTTTTTAAATACGTTTTTGTTATTGAAATAGCTATTCTCCCTCCACACTGGAATTCTGTGTGTAAATGTAGTAGGCTATACTAAAAGGTGGGGAGGAGGAGAGAAATATCACAAAAATGTAAAAAACTTGAAATTAATTGTGAAAATGCTTGCTCTATGGTGGCCTCATGATCAGAGCATTTTGACGTTATGCAGTTCACTACGTTATGCAGTTCACTTCTTTCTTTTCTGTCTGGCGCTCACTGTTTCTTCTCCTCTTCAATCTCTACAACCTGTCTTTAGCTTTTCATTCTGTAATTGTATCTCAGCCCTGTATTCCACTGTAAAGGACGAGTCACCCGGGTCCATTGCTATAAACAAGTCCAGCTTTACTGCTTTCAACTTTTACAGTTTATCAAAGTGCTTAATTGGAACAAGATTCACTCTTTCAAATAGGCAGGTGATAAAGAAAGTTTATTTTTTCTGTCATTAGAACAGAATATCAGAATGCCAAAGCAAGTGTAGTAACTGTCTCATTTTTGTGCGACTTAATGCACTAGAAGCTTCTGAGGTAGCAGCAGATGGGGCACCATGAGAGAGATCAGATTTGGGTGCACTAATAGCTAAAATGAATGTGTTGGGCTAGAATTTAAGTTCATTTGAAATATGAACAGCAGAAATCAAAACTGTAATTAACCTTCAAAGAGGATATATTAAAATAAAATGGCAGGAATAATACTTTATCTAGGTTAAGGAGACTGTACTTACCCAGTAGATATTTCCTCATCCTATATAATTTCAAAATTTATGAGTTTATTAAAAACAAACTTATATAACCAGAACCTTTGAATTTACAGAGCTATTTAAAATAATGAGGTAGTTCTGAGGTTTTAAACCCTCAGGATTTTTATCATTGGGGTTTAATTGGAGTGTGAGAAAGTTGACCTCTCACTCCTTTGTAGCTGTTAGCTTTGTTCTAACACATTTAATTTGCTGATGAATAAGTAACATTAGGGCCAAATCTGCTCTGAAGAAACAGGCTTCCTTATTAATTAGACCAAACCTTTTATACATTTTTACCAATAACTGAGGCTAGTTTATCCCAAATATTTGTTGTGTGTTTATGTTAGATAAATAAATGCTAATAACTAACAGTGGCCATGCCCAGTCTGGACAGGCAATTCGCGGCCCTCCCACCCTCTGCTAAGGATTTACTTGTTCAGCCACAGTCCCCATAGATCTGATGACCCTTGTACAGGGATGCGAGACCAGGAGAACAAGTATCCATGTGTAAATGATCACTCTAGAGGTAAACAGGGTGATGTATAGTGTCCTTTTATGTTGGTCCCGTGGAACAGAAAGTAAATTGGAAACATAACCAGTGTATTTGGGGAAAAAAAACCCAACATTTATTTTTTAAACTAAATTTTTTGTTTTGACCAATTGAAGATTCACATATGGTTGTAAAAAATAATATAGAAAGATGCTATATTTCTTTTACCTAGTTTTCTCCAGTGGTGTCATACAACCAGACCAGTATTGGGGATCAAACCCTGCTCACTGTGCTGCATCTATAGCCCTTTATATTTTGGGACAGAATTGAACTAAATAGCTAAGTTGCTCAATCTGGGCTAGAAATTGCCATCCTCCTGCCTCTGCCTCCCAGAGTGCTGGAATTACACACCTGTACCACTGTGCTTGGCTAGACATTTTTATTGGTCCAGTCAAGACACAAAGCATTTTCACCAGGATCTCTTAGGTTGCCCCTTCACAGAGAAAATGATTTCTTTCTCTGTGCCCAACACTAATTTGTTCATCTCTATAATTTTTCATTTCAAGAATGTTACATAAGTGGAATTAAACAGTTTGTAACTTTTGGGGATGTAATTTTTTTGACATAATTTTCTCAATTTTCATCTAGATTGTGACATGCATGAATTGTTTCTTTTTTTAATGGCCTAAGGATATTTCACGATATGGGTATACTACTGTTTGTTTATCC
This sequence comes from Cuniculus paca, assembly GCA_004365215.1. Lineage (NCBI taxonomy): Eukaryota > Metazoa > Chordata > Mammalia > Rodentia > Cuniculidae > Cuniculus > Cuniculus paca. The sequence continues at coordinate 3,719 of RJWT010050678.1, forward strand.
ACTCTCCACCAATTGAAAGCTGTCTGGCTTGCTGTTAGCTTTTGGCGGTCATGCATAATTGTAAACACTCTCATACAGGTTTTATATGAATTTGTTTCATTTCTCTAGGATAAATGCCAGGAGTACAATTGAGTTGTGTGGTACTTGCAAGTTTAGTTTTAGAAAGAACCTGCCAGACATTTTTGCAGAATAACTGGACCATTTTGTACTCCCATCAGCAAAGTATAAATGATCCTGTTTGTTTCTACCCTCTTATCCAGGATTTGATGTTATCACTATATTTTTCTTTTTAATTTTAGCATTTCTCACAGATGTGTAGTGATCTGTCTCTCTCTTTTTCTCTCTCTCTTTCTTATTATATATATGTGGTCTTAGATTTTTATGATGATAGTGTATTTTAATTTTAATGTCCATATATTCAATACTTACATATAAAAGTATAAATTATTTTGTATATTTTTCTTGTATTTTGCAACCTTACTGAACTCACCTATTAATTTTTTTTAACATGTAAATTTCTTGGAACTTTCTATGAAGAAAATTATGTTACCTGCAAATAAGGATAGCTTTATTTTTTTCCTTTCATCTGTATGCTTAGGTGCTATGCTAACAAGATTATATAGAGTTTGTGTTTTTTAAATCTTTGATAGAATTGTCTAATGAAACTATTTGGAAACCTGGAATAATTAAAAACATCATACCACAGTGATATATGTGCACCCATGTTTGTAGCAGCACAGTTTCTAACAGCTAAATCTTGGAAACAACCCAAATGCCCATCAAATTAGGAATAAACAAAAAAGATGCGGTCTTTTTATACAATGGAGTACTACTTATCCATAAAGAAGGATATATTTGAGACATTTCTAAGTAAATGAATGCAACTTGAGAGCATACTTGTAAGTGAAATAAATCAGACTTGCATGTATAAAGTTCATATTGTCTCCTTGGTATGAAAAACTGAATGAATAAATAAGGTAAAAAATGTACAATAAATATTGTGAAATGGGAAGAAATTGTTCAAAAGGAAAAAGGAACTAGGGTGGGAGGGAAGGGAAAGGAAGGAAGGGTAAAAGAAAAACAATACAAGATAGTTCTAAAACTAGTTTCTCTTAGTTCATTGAAAAGAAAGTTTTTTCACTGATATTTGGAGAAATTTTTATACCCTTGTATACTGTGTAGCTACTTTGAAGATATTAATATGCAATGTATGAACTATTGTTATTAACTATTGTTATTCTTTTATTATTTTGTTTGGAAATTTTGTTTTTTTCCACAAAATTTAAAAAAATTATTTGGACCAGGAGATTTCTTTTTTGGGAGTTTTATAACTATGTACTATACATATCCTTAACAATTGTGGGATATTTAAATTACATGTTTTTTAATTATTGTGGGTTTTTTTTTTGATGAATTGGTACATTTCACTTAAGTCAAATTTACTTCTGTACTATTGTTTATAGTATCCCCTTATGCTATTGATGTTTGTGGGACTTGTAGTGATAGCTCTTTTTCATTCTTCTTTTAGTAACTTGTGCCTTCTCTGTCTTTTCTTTGACAGTCTTTTTAGAGGTTTGTAAGTTTTATTGATCTTTTTCAGTGGCCCAGCACTTATTTCATTGATTTTTTTTCTCTTGTTTTTCTCCTTTCAATTTCATTGATTTCCATTATTTTCTTCATTATTTTCTGCTTTCTACTTGGTTTTCTTTTTCTAAAATGTTATTTTTTTTACTATTTCATATTGTAACATAGATTGTTTTATTACATTTGATATTTTTTGTCAGCAGTATTTATAAAGCAATTTCCTTTAGTCTGTTATAAGATGAATTAATGATTTTTTTCTTCTTAATTTTTTATTTTATTGGTACAATTTAGATACACAAAGTGTTACCATTTATCATAGGGAGTTTGTACCTGTACATGATATAACTTGCTTCTTTTTTTCCCATTCCCCTCACCTTCTTTCAACTCCCTTTTCGCCTCTTGATTTACAAAAACTCTTTTTCATTTTATCCTTCTATTTTTTCTTGTCACTTCTTTCCTTTTCACTACCCCTTTCCTTGTTCCCCTTCTCATTTGAACATTTTCTTCCCATTTCCCACTATCTATTACATTTTGGTCCTTAGTTACACTTTCAGTTTCTCACATCAGAGAAATCACATGATATTTGAACCTTTGTCTGATATCACTTAAGAATATGGTCTCAAGGTTCATGCATTTTGCCTAGAAATGTCTCGAGTCTATCCTTATTTATGACAGAATAGTACTACATTGTAGAAAAAAACCCCCACATCTTTAGTCATTAATCAGTTGATAGGCATTTGGGTTGTTTCCACAATATGGCTCTTACAAATTGTGCTGCTATAAAGATGGGTGTGCATATATTGCTGTGGTATGATGCTTTTAACTCCTCTGGGAAAATACTATGAAGGTGGAAAGCTGGGTCAAATGGAACTTCTAGTTTTAGTTTTTTTGAGGAATCTCCACACTGATTTCCACAGTTGTTACACCAGTCTATATTCCCATCAACAGTGGAAAAGGATTTCTTTTCCCCCATGGCCAGCATTTGTTATTGGTGATTTCTTGGTGACAGCCATTCTTTCTGTAGTGAAATGGCATCTCAGCACTGTTTTAATTTGTATCTCTCAAATGACCACTGATGTTGAACATGTTTTCATATATTTATTTGCCATTTCTACTTCTTTATCTGAGAAGTGTGTGCTCATTTCAGATGCCCATTTTTGGACTGAATCTTTACATTTGGGGGTCTAATTTTTTTTCAGTTCTTTATATATTCTAGATATTAGTTCTTCAAGGAGCAGCTGTCAAGAATTTTTTCCTGCATTGTGGGTTGTCTCTTCACTCTGGCGGTGGTTTGTTTTGCTGTGCAAAAGCTTTTCAATAAGAGGAGATCCTAGTTGTTGATTCGTTATAGTTCCTGTGTGATCTGAGTGTTTTTCACCCAACACAGGAAGGAAATGGAATCCATGAAACAGATTCAAATAAGAGATCCAGGTGATTGAAAATTCCACTGAAGTATACACAGAAGAATGAGCCAATGTGAGGACAAAATATCACATATAGAATACAGTATTGCAGCTACAGATGCTGAAAAAAATTTCTTCAAAATAGCAAGGAACCACAATAAATCATTCCAGGAGCGGCAAGGTGATGCAAAGAATAGCAAAAGATTGATTGGAGTCAATGAAAAAGCGGGAGATAGTGCAAATGACATAAAAAACTCAAGTATTAAAGATCTAAATATTAAAACAATCTGATGGAAGAGAGAATTGGTGTAGGTTTTGTGAACAAAACACACTTCTCAGATAAAGAAGTAGAAATGGCAAATAAAAACACAGCCTAGAAAATGACAAACTGTGGTAATTATTAATTTGCCACCTTTAACTGTATCAACTAGATTTGTGGTTATATAATGAAATAAAATGAACCAGAAAATTGTATATAGTAAATAAGTCCTCAATATGGTGATTTTGTCTGCAGGAGAGAAGATTTAAAAAGGATTAGCGGGGAACAATGAAGAAATAGAAGAAGAGTAAGAGTTTAGAAGCAGTGCCTAAGGACAAAGGAAGATTATGCTAGCTTTGTGAAACTGGTAAAGAAGACAGGAGGGAAAGAGAAGGAAGAAATAAAAAGAAAAACAGAACAGAACATTAACAACAAAAAAAAACTAGAAACCATGTTCACACTCATAGAAACAAAAACAATCAAGAAAAAAACAAGAAAAGAAAGGAAACTATGATGAAGAAAATTTAAAAAACTGTCCACTTCAATGTGCGTCTCTGTTGTCATTGGTAAACAACCTGGGCAAACAGACCAGATCTGAGTTGATTAATCCCAGCAAGCCAGGCGTAGCTTTATGGTGGGGTAGTGGATAATCCCAGCAGGCCTGTATGTGTAGTTCTGCCAGGGCTCAGGCTGGTTTCTGGGTGTGAGGCAGGAAGCCAGTTTGTTCAGCTTGTAACCTCTGTGCACCTCCCAATGGCTTGAACTCAGCTCGCAAATGGGTTGAACTTGGCTCACTGAGCTCTTGGTATCTTGAACTCTGCAGCCTCACCCTGACACTGAGAGCTCCTAGCTGGAGCTGGCCTACAGCTGTTCCAAGTTCTGAGTTCAGTTGGCCTCTCTCCAAGATGGCTACTGGCAATCACCCTCTTCTGGGGGATGTTTGAACCTGAATAAATCACCAGCCACTGCATCCTCTACTCCATTCCACTGATGCATTTCTCCATGGAGGCTTCTGAGGTTTCCAGTAGTCACTGCATCTGCAGGTTCCATCTGCCCTTCCCATATCCCTGTCTGGGTTCAGGGAGAAAGTGCCACCTGCCACATCCTTCTTATTTGTTGACATCTGTCTCTTCACTCTCCCCATGGGCTTTGGTTCTTGTTTCAGATTCTGCCTGTGTCCCAGAAACCCACTTCCCTCTTCTTCTCTTCCTCATGTTGCTGTATTCCAGCCTCTGAGTAACAAATCTCAGAGAGAGGCTCTTTCTGTGCTGCTCATCACTCTACCATCTTCCCAGAAGTCCTTGCTTTTGGTATGTTTTGCTCTCCTTTCTCTAATTTCATGAGGTTGAAGGTCAAATTGTCTATTTAAAACTTTTTCTCTTTTGTACTGCATGCATTTATTGCTGTAAATTTTCCTCTCAGCACTGCTTATCTGTATCCCATAAATTTAAATAAGTTATATTTGAATTCCCATTCACTTCAATGTATTTTTATTTCTTTTGAGACTTTTTGATTCATAGATTATGCAGAAGTGTGTGGTTTTGTTTCTAAGTATTTTAATATTTTTCTATTACCTATTATTCATTTCTTGTTTGATTCCATTGAGGTCACAAAACATGCTCTGTATGATATAAACCTTCAAAAATTTTGAGATTGCCTTATAGTCCAGGATGTGGTCTGTCTTGGGACATGTTCTACATACAATTGAACATAAGTTTTCTGCTTTTTGAGGGGCATGTATGTTTTATACATCTTAATTAGGTACTATTGGTCAGTGGTTATTGTGTTGTTTTATTATCCATGCTGATTTATTGTCTAGTTATTCTACCAATTGTTTGAAGTGAGATGTTGAGGTCTACAACTATAATTTTTAAATTTGTTTTTGCTCATTTTACTTCTCTGGCTTTTGTTTTACATATTTTGTTTTTATTACTTGGTATATATACATTTAAATTGCTATATCCTTTTGGTAGATTGATAATTTTTTTTCTTTTTTGACAGACGCTTACTGAGCAATCTAGGCTGATCTTGAACTCACTATATAGGCTGGCTTTAAACTTGCAATTCTCCTGCATCAGCCTCCCAAGTGCTATCTTATAAGTGTGTGCCACCAAGCCTAGCATGATACTTTTAACGTCATGTAATTTCCCTCTCTCTAGTAGTTCTCTTTGTTCTGAAGTCTATTTTCCATAATATTAGTATAAGCACCCCTTCTTTCTTTTTATTAATGTTTGCATTATATGTTTTTTATCTTTTAAAATTTTTTTTAAAATTTTATTTTAAAGAGAAAGAAACAGAAATATCAAGAAGCAAACAATTAAAAAACAACAGCAAAAACAAAATGACAACAAAAACAATTGCCATTTAGGATTTCAAAACAAGGTGATAGGAATTTAACAATGGTGGTTGTATATCATATTATTATCCTCAAAGTAATTGTTTAGGCTACCAGATGCAGGCATGCAAGATTGATCCAACAATAAAATTTCCCTTTGAGCAGTTTCTTTCCCTTTTACTACATCTTTTGTAATTTTTGGATCTTATTTACTCTTTCAGTTTTTTACACTAGGAAGACAATACAGTGTTTACACATGCAAGTTTGATTTATTTCACTTATCAGTATGGTTTGTATCTCTTAATTTCTACCTCCCTATAGAATTTGAAGTGAGTTTCTGCTAAACAGCATATAGTTGTTTCATTCTTTTAAAATTCCATTCTGCTAATTTCCTTATTTCAACTGATAAATTTAATCTATTTACATTTAATATAATTATTAATATATGTTAAGGCTTAATTAAATGTGTCATTTTCTTTTTTTCTGGTTGTTTTCTCTGTTCTCTGTTCTTGCCTTTGCATGGCATGTATGGTTTATATTTGAAGGATTTCTTGGAATTCCACTTTGATTTATCTCCATCATATTTACAGAACATCCCAATTGACTAGTGTCATGTTAATGCCAGTTTGTGGGAACTGCAGAAAAACAACTTCCTTTTGCATCCCTCTTCCATATTTACTGTATAATTCCCTTAAATATTTTGTTTGGGTACATGTAACGATATTTATAAATTTTCCTTAGAAACTCAAGAGTAGAAATCTCTTATACTTACTCCCCTTTTTATTTACTGTATTTTTCTTGATGTTCAAATAGTCTCTTTATTTTTAGATATGTTGTTAGCCATTTACAAAAGATAGTTCAATTGGTAAAAATTTCTCTTAGTTTTCTTTCATTTATCATGTTTTGAATTTTCTCTTCATTAATGAAAGATACATTCACTGGGTATAAGATCCTTGAGCTGAGTATGGTTGCCCATACCTGTAATTTCAGCACTCTCTGAGACCGAGGCAGGAGGATTGCAGGTTCAAGCCCAACGTATGCAACGTACCGATTTAGTGAGATCCTGTCCCAAAATGAAAAATAACAAGAAAGGGCTAGGTATGTAGCTCAGTGCAAAGGCTCAGTGTTTAAGCTCGAATACCATAGATAGATAGGTAGGTAGACAGATTGATAGATAATTCTTGGTTGACGGTTCTTTTCTTTCAGTACTTGAAAAGCGTGTTAGTTTCTTTTGCCTGAATGGCTTCTGAGACATCTGCTGTCACTAGAATTGTTTCTCTCTTATTATTTTTCTCCTGCTATTTTCAAGATTTTTTTTTTTTTTTGGCACCGGGGATTGAACTCACAACCTCGTGCTTGCCAGGCAGGCGCTTAGGTTGCTGAGCTAGATCCCCAGCCCTTGTGTTTTTGAGACAGGGTCTTACTATGTCGTTCAGGCTGGCCTTGAGCTCACTTTGTAGCCCAGGCTGGTCTCGAACTCACAACAGTCCGCCTGTCTCAG
>RJWT010050679.1:0-10828 GCA_004365215.1 Cuniculus paca
TGCGATTGGCAGTGTGAGTTCTGCACCCGCGCCCAGGCGTGGAGCCGACATACAATGTAAGGTCAAAATGGGGGCCTGTTTTCCTCTTGGCACGGTTTGCTCTTGCTGCTTGCAACTGCCGTGAACGGCTGCCCCGTTTTGCTCTGGCCGCTGCCTTGAAGTGTTGCCCCAGTGCCATGCTACCCTGCCTTGGAGCCAGCTGATTATGGACTGAAATCCACAGAAACTGTGAGCTAAATAAACCTTTACTTGCTTCACTTTGGGCATCAGGTGTTTGTCTCAACAAGAGAAAAGTAACTAAGACACCAGCTGTCCCTCAGAAAAAAGACTAATATCTAAAACATATAAATAGTTGAAATAAATTAGGCCTCCCAAATTCAAACATCCAATCCAAATATGATCATCTGAGATGCATATGAACTTCTCAGATGAAGAAATACAAACAGCAAATAAATACATGAAGAAACATTCAACATCATTTGTCATTTGAAAAATGCAAATTAAAACAACACTGAGTTTCAATCTCACTCCAGAAAGAATGGCTATCATCAACAAATCAAGCAATAACAAATGCTGAAGGGGCTGTAGGGATAAAGGAACCCTTGCCAGTGTGACTATATTTGGAGACTGTTATGCTTGATACATTGTGCCAACTTCAGAAGTTAAGAAGTTGAACTGAGAGACTTAGCAGGGCGCCAGAGTTCACTATATTTGTAAATATCCTCATCCTGTGCAAAGGAGGGCAAGGACATTTTGTGAGTGCTATGCCTGTCTTGAAAGGGGGCAGAGATGGTGGGTTGTGTACAATAGAAGGGAGGAGGAGAGGCTTGTTTCCCCCATTTATTGCTCTGGCTGCTGCCTTGAAGTGTTGCCCCAGTGCATGCCACCCTGCCTTGGAGACAGCTGATTATGGACTGAAATCTCCAAAAACTGTAAGCAAAATAAACCTTCCTTGCTTCACTTTGGGTGTCAGGTGTTTTGTCCCAGCAATCAGAGAAGAGTAAGACAGAAGCAGAACTTTACCCAGGTGATTTTATTTAAATGAAGTTATGAGCTTGAGATCCTAATCCACTGTGTTTCTTTCTAAGAAGAGGGAGAGATTCCAGGGAATTGCATGAATACTATGTGAGTAAACAGTGAGAAGGTGGTTGATCATCTGCAAGCTAAGAGAGAGGACTACAAGAGACTTATTTTGCCTGTACCTTGATCTTCAGTTTCAACCTCCAGAACAACAAATTTGTAATGTTCAAACCATTCAATCTGTAATATTTACAGGGAGCCCTAGAAAGCAAGACAGTTTCTTCATGTTTTTCTAAAGTTAGGATCATGAACTGTATGGAAATAGATTGTTCAAAGACTTTAAACTAATAATAAAATTAATAACATTGGACACACTACATACCACATATCATGCTGAGTGTTTATATATTATCTTTTTTTTTTCTTTTAGTACTGGGAATTGAACTCAGGACCTTTGCACTTCCTAGGCAGGTATTTTGCCACTGACCTATATTCCTGGCAAAAACTGTATTACTATGCTTTTTTTATCATTTAAAATACCCTCACCCAGTAATGCAATGAAATTTGCTACCTTTTAGGATAAAATTCAAATGCATTAACTCATGTTTTTCCTCAACAATTATTTTTTATATTCCAAGGTCGAAATGTGACCAAAATGAACACAGCACATTTTATTACTGACGTGGGAAAATAAGAAAGTTGTGACAATACATCTCCAGGTCATATCTCTAGCCACATTTCTACTCTTTCATTTTTCCATAGTAGAAAATTTGTCCTGGCTTCGCTTTTTATTTGATATAGAGAAGTAACACGAAATGATTATGCTGGGAGAGAATTTGATGAAAAATATCCTGCCAGTCAGTAAGTGATTTCCCACTGAGTGCATAGAGTGTGAGGCCAAGAGGTTTTTAAGTATGCACTTCTCTCACCCAGTCTTTTCATTTTAATCCTCTAATTATGAAACATTAGAAAAATCGATAATATAAATGAGAACAATATGACTTAGTAAAGCATACACAAATACAACTTTTCCTGCCAAAAACTAAAAATATTACCTTTCCCCAGTAGTTTCCTAGAAAATTAAGAAATTCTCTTATTGTATAGATATTATTTCCATGCTTTACATATTACAGTTTTATGTATATATATTTCACAGTTATAAGCAAGTTTCATATAAAACACTATAGGTGTGGTTATTCTTAAAAATTTAGTGCAAAGGAAGTCCTGGTGTCTATGTTCCTTTTCTAGTATTATTTATTAAGAATTTTTTTTGAGGTTTAATCAGGTTAATTCATGAGGATATCATTTTGCACATTATAAAATATTTCATTCTATACATATAGCATAGCTTTTCCTTAGTGGACATTAGGTGATTTCTGTATTTGGAGAATATGAAGAATGCTGTTACAGACATTCTGAAAACATATACACATCACTTCCTGCACATGTTTGAGTTCCCTTAGGTGAATAATTAATAATTCAGAAAAATTCATTTCATGTTTCTTTTTTGTCCCCCACTAATAAATTCTTCTTTCAATTTTATCATTCCATTTATTTATTTATTACATTTCAAAATTTTTATTAGTACATGTTTGCAGGACCTAATGATTGTAGTCATTGTGGGGAATTGGTATATGCACATGATACATCTCAATTCTTTTTTTTGTTCTTTTCCCTGCCAACCCTACTCCCTTTTTTGCCTGTGTCAGATTCATTTACTTATCTTATAAGTCCTTATAAAGTTAATGATCATACATACAATTTCGTGATCTGACAAAATGCTAAAAAACATATAAAACAGTGAGCCAGTTATACTAAATAAAGGTACATTTGAAGAGGAAAAAATAAAGAAAAAAAGAAGCAATAAGAAGAAATAAAAAGAGATAAGAAGCAAAGAAGAAAGACAAAGGAAAATAACCCCAAGCCCCAACACACCAGTGAAGAAGAAAGGAGAAAAGTAAAAACAAACAAACAAACAAACAAACAGAAGAGCTAAAGCCAATGTATACACACACACACACACACACACACACAACCAGCACCACTGCCACCACCACCAAAAACCCAAAAATCATTAAAAAAAAATTTCTCTGTGGTTTTGAGCACATGATTTTCTTCTAGAATATACAGTTTTGAAGCAATGTCCAAGTCAAGACCTGTCCCTGCTCACACTGGTAAATAAAGAAAGCAATCTGATCCTTGAGCCACACTGGAAGCAGACACCAGCAGGGAACCAATTCTCAAATCTAGAGTAATTCAGGCTGAGTCTCACAGTTGGGGCCTGGGTTCTTTAGCTTAAGTCCGGGGCCACTTGCCAGTCTTAACAGCAGCTACCTGACCACTGCTGTCCCCCATGGCTGTCCCTCATCAGTCACTGTTGGAACATAGCACTGCTAGCCTTAAATAGAAGACTTCCTGTGACCATTCTGCGTCCTAGATTCACACAACCAACTATTTCCTGGAACAGGATCTGAACAAGTCCTATCTCCAGTGTTGTGGCTGGTGCTTGAGCTGGAATTACTCCCCACCTGTTGTAGCCACAGCAGCTTTCCTTTGGTTCCACCATTGAATTTCCCTTGGGTCCCTCTGTAGTCTCCCACTTTCACTTTGTATCTGGAGATTTTGGTTTTCCTTTCTCTCAAGGCATGAAGTGACAGCTGGGGAGAATGTGCAGATTGTCCCTTCCCTTTTCAGCATTGTCTTCTGTCTTTTCAATTTCTCTGTAAGTTTTAATTTTTCTTTCAGATTCGTTCTTGCTTTGGGGGGCCAACTTCCCCCTTTCCCCCAAATTTGTTAGTTTCCAGGGTCTGTATTCTGAATCTTGGGGAGGCTGAGTTGTTGCTACTCACCACTCTGCCATTTTCCCAGAAGTTCTCACTGGTAAATTTAGCTCAGCACTATTGAGGGGATCATTGGCATTCTTTATTAATATTAAAATGAATTCCAAAGTGACTGGACCATTATATGGTATCACAAGCAGTGAGTGTGTAGAGTTCTAGACCCTCCACATTCTTGGCATGGTCAATCAATATATATTTTTCTTTCTATCCTGATGGAATATCATTGTAGTTCCAATTTTTATTTCCTTAACTATTATGACACCCAACAACGCTTTATGTCAACAAGCCAACTGATAAACATCTGCTTTGATGGGAATGCTCATGTCTCATATTTGTTATTTTGGACTATCCATATAAATTTTAAGAAGTTTCTACATTTGAGTCATTTCTACTTGAGTGTACATATTCTCCCACCTCAGGACTTTCCTTGAACTCTCTTAATGTTATCTTTGATAAATAGAAATGTTTCATTTGAATGTAATATAACTTATCAATCTTTTGCCTATGTGCTTATTGTTCCGTGTGTCTTATTTAAGGAATGCAACTTTAACCTGAAACCATGAAAATAGTACATGCCTTTACTTTTAGAATTCTGGATTTGCTTTGAATTTCTATTTATATCTACAATCCACTTAGAATTAACTATGCTTAATTTTATAACACTTGTCCAGTCATATTTTATTCCACAAGAATAGCCTATTACCCAGTCATAATAAAAAAGCTCAATTTTCTCTCATTGTTGTCTTAAAACAAGTATCAACATGTCTGTGTTTAAGCACTTCTTTCTATTGGTACATTTGTCTACCTTCGTGTCAATACTACACTGATATAATTGTTAATGCAAAAGGCCCTACACATGATAACAAAATTCCAACAATTTCATTTCCTTCTTCAAAACTACCTGTGTAGTCTTGATTTTCATAGTTATGAATATGTTGTAAACATTTTATCATGTTAAATATTAATGGCTTTGGATATCTTTGTGGATAATTTGTCTTTGATAATTTTTCCCAATAATAAATGACATCCATTCTTTGGTTATATTTATTCACAGAAAGTGATATTTCTAATATAATTTTAAATGTTTAACTTTATTTTCTAAATTCCTATCTTTTTTGCTAGTATAGAAAAAAGCATTGACTTTTGTCCATTGATGTTATTCAATGATAGCCCTAAAATCACTGTATTATAATTTTAATAATTTTATGTATTTTTTCATTTTCCTATAAATAATCATATATTTGATGTGGAAAATTATTATTTTCCTTTGCATTGTTTTTCCCCCTTTCAGTTTTTTCTTGACTTAATACATTGGCTCACTTGTCAAATATAGTAATTCAACTGAAATAGTGTCAGTGGTCATCATTCCTTAACCCACTTAAAATTAAAATAGTAAGTCAGTAATTGTGTTAATTTTTCCTTTTTTAGTATATATTTTCCAATTCTTGCTGAAATTTTTAATATCACTTTTTTACCTTTCTTTTAAAAGTATCTTATATATAGTATAACAGTTGAAAATTCTGATACCATTACTTCAGGCATCTATATCTCTACTTCTAGTGTCTACTGTGTCTCTTATATTGTTCATATTGTTCTTTCTAATTATATATGTACTTATTTTTTCTGCATTTCAGATGTCGTACTTTCAAGACTGCTTTAATAAACAATTTGACATATAGGATCACGTCTTTATCCAGAGAAGTTTTATTTGTGATTCTGAAAAAAAAGACAGGGGAATAGAATACTGTCACAACTTTAATACAATTTGAAGGAACAAAATGATTTAGATGTCATGTGTAGCTGATGATTTGTTTTCTGATTACTCTTGCACTTAAGGTTAGTCTTTAAGGCCCCTACCTGAAGTGACACATATCAGGCTCTTCTTCTGTTATTAAGCCCTGAATTCTTTACTGGCCTTATTGGAAAATACACCAGTTCAAAACTGGCTACTTCCAATGCGTTTAAAAGAAACAACAATAAATCCGGGATATTACATTCTGCAAAAGAGCTGCTTAAACAACAAGGGGGAAATATGAAAAAGAATGTATCCCGAAAATGTAATTCATGAGTCTATAATAATCATAAATAAACATAAGAGCTAATTCAATAATTGCCTTAGTTGAAAGTTGAGTTACTGCTTTTGAAAAAATGCTGAGTGACATTTGGTAAATATGGATAGAGTAATGAAATCTGGAAATAAGCATTATTTAAGTATCACAGAAAAGTTTGGATCAGAAAAGAATTATCCATAAATGTTAAATCTAGGCAGAGGCCTTCAGAAAGAATTGGGTATTTATCTGTTTGTAAAATATCTATTGCTTATTAGTTGAACAAAAATATAATTATTGTGCAATGGTTACATGTGACAAAACTTAGAAAAATGCTGTTACTAAAGAAGAATCTAAAGGTTGGAGTTCAACCACCTGGAAATGTGATACCCTGAGGAGAAAACTAAGTCACTAACTGATATTCTGGCTAAAAATCATGAACTATCAGAAAAACAAAACAAAATGATAATGGCTTACTTAAAAGTGGATATTATTCTATTATTCAAAATTTTGATTTCTCCCAAGCAAATACTAACCTAACTTGACCCTTCCTGGCTTGTAAGATCAGATAGTTTTAGGAATATTCAGGGCAGTATAGCTGTTGATAAAATGTTTGTGACATAAGAAATAAAGGCTTTTAAAATGTTCCATTCTAAATGAGGCTAAGGACATGGAAACGTATTACAATAACTGACTGTGGAGAAGGTAACATGCTGGTAGAGTAAATGCTATAAATGACAGTTGTAGTTCAGTTGAAAAAAGTGTATAAAAGTATTGTATCAAGATTAGTATACTAAAATGACCAACTGTGCTGCCATTGAGGGACAGGAGCAATAAATATATCTTACTTGCCTGTTTCAGAAAAATGAGGAAAAAAGCCAGCATGAATGTATGCAAAAGGTGAATATTGATAATAGTTGAACTGGTCCAAAGGGTGTATATGAACTGAATATTTTCATTCTTCAAAATTTCCTTTGGAATTTCCTTTTTTCTGTAAGGTCAGAATTATTTCATTATAAACATTTTCTTGAAAAATTGAAAAACTGAAGCTTATTTTCTTCAAGATCCTATGTATAATCAATAAATACCCTCAATAAATATCCTCAGTGAAAAAAAACAGTCTCACATCTTTTACCCTGCCTTTATGAGCTCTGTTGTCCCCTAGAATTTGACCAGAAAAAATTCACTTTTTAGAAGTTTTCCAATACCATCATAGATATTCAAGAGTTAGTTCAAATTACTCAACCTCTCATTATTAGAATGGTAGTAACTTCACCTTTTATTAATATAAATGCCTTAATGAAAACTTCAAATACAGAGAAAAAATATACAGAAATAATGTAATGAATTTAGTGTACACATTGCTATGGTTGCTTATATCTAGATGTCCTCCATGAGCCTCCTGCACTCAAAGCCAGGGCTTTTGGAAAAAGATTGAATCATGAGGGCAGCATAGGTGACTTGTCAGGTCATAGGGTCTGGTCAGAAGAGGCATGTTGCTGTGGGGTATCTCTCTTTCAGATTAGTCTCTTCTCTCTTTGCTAGGTGCACTAATTTGAACAGCTTTCCTTCACCTCGGACCTTGCACAAGCCATGTTTGTACGTACACCTGCCAAACATGGATTGAAAGTTCTGAAAGTATGAGCCAAAGTAAATCTCTACTCCTTTCAATTGTGGGTGTCCAATATTTTGTCTTATGGAGCAAAGTGACTAAGACACTGACCAGTCTTTCAAATCTATGAACTTGATAAACTTATTATTTTTAATGTTTCTTAAGAATATTTCAAATTATTTTTATAATTTTCACCATATTCTTCATAGATGTAGCAACAATTTATTTATTTATTTATTTATTTATTTATTTATTTATTTATTTTTGACTTTGTGACAGGGTCTCATTATGCAGTTGAGACTGGCCTTGGGCTCACTTTGTAGCCCTGGCTGGTCTTGAAATTGCATTGATTCTCCTGCCTCAGCCTCCTAGGATTACAGGAGTGTATCACCACACCCAACAACAATTTTTATTTTATTATGACATTATACATTTAAGCTTCAAGCATAAAAACATCTGCACAAACAATAGATGACATTATTTGTGGGACTAAATTTTGTGTAAATATTATGATATTATATCCTTCCAGAATTTCCTTTTCTTCACATTATATGTGTTAAATGTATGTATTCAGCTGTGTCTTTCTAATATTTATTTATATTGTAGCATTGTATGATTATGTTACAATTAATTTAACCATTTTCTTTTCACAAAAATGTCAGAGTACATGTATTTTTCTATTAGATATAATACTACAGTAAATACAGTTTTATTTTGACTTAGTTTGGATGTGGGCAAGGTTTTATTGTTTTCTTTAAAGGTCAAGAGTATAGAGTATTTACTGTTTTGTAAGGAATGATTTCTGTGGTGTAAAGAATGCTCCCATTCCTTTCTACTTGATATTTCCAAATTACTTTCCAAAGTGCCTGCACCATAAGATGTTTCTTTCAGCACTGTGTGATTTACTATTGCCATGGTAAAACTTGGTACTATCAGACTTAAAATGTTTGCCTATTTGATAGTTATCAAATGATATCTCAGGATTGCTTAATTTGCATTTCTCTGATAACTAATGAAGTTTGAGCATCTGTTCAATATTTACTTTTTATTCAAATTCTGCAGTTTACTGGTTTTATCTTTGCTTATTTTTATTTGATTGCTTTTGTCTTATTAATAAAGATCCTTTACATATTGTTGGTAGGATATCACTCCAACTTTATGTGCATAGCACATACTATTACATACTGTGATATATGTTTTTGATTTGTAGTACTACTTCTAAATAAGAAATTTTACATTTTATTAAAGTCAAATTTACATTTTGATTTATAAGGTGTGATTTTTGTGTCTTATTTAAGAAACATACAATAAAATTATAAACAAATTTTACCCTTTTTTTCCCAGACACACTAATGCTTTGCTTTTCACATTTAGGCTTTTACTTCATTTGAGATATTTCATATAGTGAGTACCATAATACTGTGTTTTTTTGCTTATTAGATGTATTGGCAATGATACCAATTTGCACACAGTTCATCCCCAATTTACATTGGAGATATATATATATATATATACACACACACATATATATGTATATATTTTTTCATGGTAAAAAATCAATACAAATCCAGTAGAAATGGTACTTTAATTTTGAACTTTGGCCCTTAACTGAGGTTGTGCTTTCTAAACAAATATGTTTAGACAGCATCTCTTGTGATGCTGTGCATCGTCCAGCCAGGCATGCCGTGATGTGGGTAAACAGCCCACATCCTTGTGTAGTACCTGAAGGAACTATGATGTTTTTGAGGTTAACTGTATTAAGTGCATTTTTGACCTAGGCTATTTTCAACTTCTGTTTGGTTTAATGGGATATAATTCCATTTGCCTTTTGATTGTTGTGCTAATGTGGTTTTTGGTTTTTCAGTTTTATATAAATGATCGGTTATGTTTCTGGATATTATACTCTTTTCCATTAGTTTATTAATCTAGCCCTGAAGAGATAATATGCTTTCATAATTACACATTCTTAATGTATCTGCCATATAACCTTAACAGAAAAAGTCCATTTCTCATTTACTCCACCTCTGCAGTGCGCATTATAATGGCCCATAGACCTGGGCTGATTTAGGCCTTCACCTTGACAATAGTGGTTCCTATTCCAAACACTGTGTGCTTGTGCATACCTGCAACAATACAATCCTCATGCATGGAGGGATACTTGCCAAATCATCTCAAAATACATGGGCCTAGCTGGTACTTTGGCCTTACCCAGGCATAAGGAAGCAAGGCTATGCAATCTGATCCCATGCCTTTAAAAAAATTGTACTACTTCATAAACAATGTATGAACCTTACCACAGTATGATTCTGTTTGTTTTTTTGTGCTTTGTGCCTTGGTATCAGATATTTTGTTTCTGTATGAATCAACTTCTGTTACTACATTTTTCTATTATTTTTTTTCTATTGACTGTCTTTTCAAAATCTTAAATATTTGATAACACTACTAATGAAAGTAAAGACATTGTCATAAATGCCAGAATAAATAAGGAAGGATAGAAAATATTACTCTATATCTTCTCTTTCTTTTGTTCTTCATTTTTTTTCTTCAAAGGTTAATTAGTCTGAAACATCACCAAAATCTTCCTTAACATTCATATTCTAGCATTCATGTCAGATTTTTCCAGTCTATCTGTACCAATTAACCAACTCCACAGTGACTTCCACATCCTTCTGTACCCTTTTTTTGGAACCAAAATCTGTATTACTCATTTCTGCCATAAAAAATAGCTCTCCTAGAGAATGGATGTCTAAGATTGATATGCCAGTATAGTCACATTGGCAAGAATCCTTTTTTGGGTTTACAGATGACCTGCTTTTCTCAATTTCTATGCATAATGGAGAGGAAAACATTTGTTCTCCATTTACTTACTCACAAAGAAACTTACCTCATCATGAAAGCCCGACCAGTGGGACATATATAACTATAATTCTTGGTATTACAAGTTGTAAGGAGAGACATCTGTCTCCTCAACATCTACTTCTAGCTCTACCAGACTTTGGGAGGAGACAGAAAACTTTACTGCAGTGTTATGCCTCTAACCTTGGTTTTGTTGTTTAAGACCGTTTTGATTATTCTGGATATGTCTGTTTTCATATCAATTTTAGGATTTTTTTAAAAAATTCTGTTGAGAATGACATTCAGTATTTTGATGAGAATTGCATTGAATCTGGAGGTCATTTTTGATATGGCCATTTTAGCAACAACAAATCTGAAAAGCTTTGAACGTGGGAGGCCTTTCCATTTTCTAGTGTCAAATTTATTTCTTAAGTGCTCTGAAACTTATGTTTCAAGGTTTTTGACAACTCTGA
>RJWT010050680.1:0-10807 GCA_004365215.1 Cuniculus paca
ATGAGCTCTAGGAGGAAAGGGGCTTTGTCTTCACAACCTTGCCTTTTTCAGCTGCCTAACCCTCCAGTTTAATAAAATGCTTGTCATATAGTAGGTACCAAATAAATATTTAAGAATGAGTAAATGGATCGATGAACTTTTTACTGAACATTTTTTAAAGTGGATAGTGATCTGAGTGCCAAATTCCAAATTTTTTATAATTTGTCTTCTAATGCCTTTCTTGCCTAACTCTAAATGAGCAGTTAATATTCCATTAGTGGGCCACTTTTATTGAATCTTTCCAAATTATTCACGTTAATTTTCATAGAAACACTTGGGTTTTCTGTACTCATTTTTTACTAGTTTATAAAACATTTAATTAAATAATGCAATTTCAGACCAAGAAAGAACTGACTCTCGTAGGAACACAGCTCAGACCTGAGAGGTATATGAGGTGAATTATATTAACTACAAGTACTTGCCACACCCTGGCAACATAAGAGACAATTTTAAAGCTTCTACTGAGCACTACTTAAAATCACACAGCAGAACTTTCAGAGTCAGATGTGAAAGTTATTCAAGGCCATGTGATTCATTACTGACTGATAGATGAGCCAAGATGTCTCCTTCCATTTAACTTAAAAAACTTGATATGTCAAGTTCAGGTTATTAAAATATGCCTATTCATTCCTCAAGGCTCGATATATACTTCCTGAACCTGGAACATTCCACTAAATCAAGACAATATGTATCAAAACTGACTTCCTGAAGATAATTCCTTCTAATCCTCAGTATTGGTCGGTAAGTATGTTTCTAATTAACTCTCTAGCAATGGAGTTCAGACTTAGACTAAGCTGACTATTGAAACATCCTAGTGTATAGGATAATAGTTACCACAATAAAACAATCAGAGGTCTAGATTCTGCATAGGATAAGAATCAGAGACACGGAAGAGAAGTAAATTAAAACTACCATCATTAATCAGGACTAGAAAAATTTCCAAATCCTTCTGGCAACATTCCTAAATAAACCAAGTATCATCAGAGAAACTACTTGGGTATACAAAAAAGAATTTCAGAAACTTCTCCCTAGTATTCCTCTTATTACTTTCTCCTTGCCTTTTATGACTAGCCACTGAAGTTAAGGCAATTATACAAAGATGTTTTAATTTAGAATTAAAATGTACATATATGGTATTTTTTACTGATATTAAAAGGAAATATGTTACAAACTATAATCATTTCTGTAATTCATACAAAATTGATTTTGATATGAAGTTGTATAATTCAGACCAGCTTTGATTCAAACAGTAAGAAAAAAAAATCCATACATTATTCATAGAAAGATGTGTATTTACTTTTACAGTTAGATTTCTGTGGAAAAGGTAATTTCCAAAACTGAAGCAGTAACTTAAAACAGCTAATGGGGAAAGAAGATGACATCTTCCAACTTTTACATCTACAAACAGGCTCATACCATCAAAACCTGAAATCTAGCAGCTTTCAAGCCTATTGGTATTTTCACAAGCCATTTGAAGTAAAGTGTTTTCACTGGGTCACTTTTAAATTCTGTTACTAATGGAGATATAGCCCAGCAGAACTGCACCTGCCTGGCAAGGCCAGGGATATAGCTCAGTGGCACAGCATCTGCCTGGCAGGTGCCAAGTCCTGAGTTCAATTACTGGAACCAAAAAAATAAAAAATAAAAAATAAATTCCATTACTATGGTCATGGGACTGATGCATTAAGCATACTTTACCACAACATTCACACATTCTAGTCCATGACTTTTCTCAAGAAAAAGACCCAACCTGTTAATAATAAATAAATTAATTCTGGATATAATAAAGTCACCTATACTCCAAAGATTTTTTTGACTGTTTAGCTTAAAGTCTAGTGTCAGAAGCTCCCCTAACTGGGAGCCACATCTCAGTTCCAGTGGCCAGTCTGTATTACATGCAAACACCTTGAGCATTTCAGCTCAGCTCTCTGGAATTCAGTTTTCTAATTGGTAAACAGACAGACCTCACTGATACATAAATCTCTCCTCAATGCTAAGTTTTTATGGTCCGATAATCTATTAAATTTAAAGAATATTCTTTAGGGATCATAAACAGTGGTGCCTAGTTTCTCCCATCTCCTACAATCTGACCTTAGGATAACTGAATACTACTGCTTTCTCTCTTGTCTCCTGTTTCTTTCTCTCCACTCCCCAGTACCTTTGTCCAAGTTGGTTAATGTGTCATTCATAGACTTGGCAAAGCCTCAACAGTCTCCCTGCCTCTTCTCTTATTTCCATCTAATATGTTGTCTCCACACCATTTACAGAATGGACTTTCTGACACATAACCAATTGGTTCAATCCCTATACAATTTTTCTAGGGCTCTCCACCACCTTTCTTCTTAAAAGAACTTGGGTACCAGCATATGGCTTACAAGGTTTATGGTGAGAATTAAAGACTTGGTTCACCGTAATTGTTTACAAAATATCAGAAAGGCTGTTTTTACTTTAGTCCTACAACTATCCCCCATCCAATCTTCTCTCCGCCACATCCTGCTCTGGGTGCTTTAAACCATGAAATTGAACTACTTGTAATTCCTGGGACATACCACACTTTCTGCCTGGAATGCACAACAATGCACATGTCATCCCTATGGGCTGGAATTTGGAAGAATTCTCTTTTGACTCCTTTAGTTTTCAGGTCCCATCACCACTCCAAGTATTTCCATTAAGTGAAGCTTTCCGCTTCCTCAATGCCTAGGAGTACCTACTCCTTTGCACCCATTTGCATAAATACGCATTATTTAGAAATTGTTTACATACAAACTTCAAAGGTACAGATAGCTTCTTATGCTACTTTTTACTTTAAATGACCTAAAAGTAAGTTGGAAAACTGCTCAAGTGAAGTGACAGTTTATAACTAGTGCTCCACGGTATTTCTGTTTCCAATGCTTTTTGCACTAAAAGACACAATCCTCACAAGATTTAATAGTTCTGCAACCTTGGTGACAAACCTGCAATCTTAGTGATAAGATTTTTATACATTTTTATAATATTATATCCAGGATACTTTTTAAACTATATTTTGTAATCCTTCCATTATTTTTAGATTACCGAGATATTTCCAAAATCAAGAGTCAATTTAAAGTTTCTCAAAGCTTCCAATTACTTGAATCTAAAAAGACACTCTCTCAACTCTTATCAAAGACTTTGCCTTTGCTACTAACACAGAACTGTGCCACTTCTCTTGGCCCTAGGTCTAATGATAAAATAGTTTCTGCCTACATCTGGCAGATTTCTTCCAAATTCTGTGATAGTTACCTGATTATGTCAACCTGAGTAAGAAAGCCCAACTAAATTGGATCAGCATAGTTCTGGGTGTAGCTGAAGGGATTTACTGCAGGTAAAAGACCCACCTTTGGCTATATGTGGCACAAAGCAATAGGCTTGTTGCCTGAATGGAATAAAAGTGAACCTAAAAAGGAAGGCTCACTTCTGTTTCCTCAGAGGAGCTCCAGTCTTCACCTTCACCTTGGATGTTGTCTCCTGGCTTCCAGCACGGACTCTTTAGCTTCCAGTAGAGCCCTTTCAGCTTCCTATGTGGACTTCCACAGGACAGTACAGTGAACTCCAGGCCTTTCAACTGGATCCTTCAGATCTCCAACATGCAGACAGACCTTTTGCACTTCTCCACACTTGACTCTGCAGGTGGCCACTGTAAGCCAATCTTGTAAACACTTATATACTTCTATATCTTGCATTAAATGTTTCTCTAGTAAGCAATGACTGATACAAAATTTAACTGCTCATTTACATTATTGATTCCTTTTTGAAAAAGAATGAACCAATAATAAAATTACGTAACTAATTCCTATCTTAACTATGAAGTTTTTACTGTCACTGCAGTAGAAAAGCTATACCTATAGATAAACTCGCAGCTTACTAGTAATCTTCATGAGTGACTTATGATTACATCTTCCAGCTGCTAGCAAGCTGATCAAAAGCCAAGCAGATGAAAGATTGTGAGTTTTACTTGTGAAGTATTTGTGTAATCAATATGGTTTAGATTAGAAAGCTTCAACTTGATTTGAAGACAAACAAAATTTCTGCTTTTACCATTACTATAAAACTGTTAAAAGTTCTTACGATTAAAATGGAAAATCCTGGTTTTCATAGCTCAATAACCCATGGAAAAAGGAAAAACCAGAGATCAACAGAGTTTCCAAATAATTACTAGATATATATGGTTATGGTAGCTAGTCAGAATTCCTAAAGGAAATAAAAAATAATCATTAAAGAACTAATTTTGACTTTTTAAGACGTTGTTTGACTACTATGTTTATGTTCATTTTTACATATAAAGTTATGGACACATAAACAAGCAAATGCAAATTATCAAATATATATAAAGAACTGACAAAATTTACTCGGTTATCCAGTATTTCAAATTTAATACTTTTGTCACAAAGGCAGATAGGACAATAAAACCATCTCTCTCCAAATTTGCTCTTTTGAGCAAGACAAAATACAAAAACTTTTTACCCTTGACTCTTACTGTATTCTAAAAATAACGAGTCTATCAAATAAGTTCCTAAGCACATAGTTCTCAGACTCCTATGATGCTATCAAGGAACGCAAGTGAGAATGTTCACTTCTAGCAAATCACTCCATTCTCCTCTAAAAGACACAATTTAAAAGCCATGGCAAATAAATTAAGAGTTAAATGAAAACTGTCTGAAAGTACAGAAGGAATTATTTACACACTAATAATTCATAATTTCAACAATTTATCGCCGGTGAAAGCTATCATCTGAGTGTTTTAGTCTAAAATGCAATTTTAGGGGCTGGAGATATAGCTCAGCGGCACAAGCCCCTCTCTGCCAAGTGCGAGATCATGAGTTCAATCCCTGGTACCAGGACAGGACAGGACAGGACAGGACAGGGCAGGACAGGACAGGAAAAGTTTCCACTCTCTTGTTACTATATTAAACCCTTGCAACAAATACATCTAATAAATAAATGTGACAGAAGGATATCTACTTTACAATGCTATAATTCCAGTATTTACATTGGCCATGGAGTGATATGAAAATATTTGTTGGTTTGTTTGTTTGTTTGTTTTTTAAACTAGGGATCAAACTCATGACCTCATGCTTGACAGGCAAGCACTTGTGCTGCTGAGCTATATCCCCGGCACGAAAATATTTTTTCACAGCAAGCAAGGACAACAAAGTTTTAGTATTTGCCCTGCTCTTTCAGCAATCCTGTGCATAGTTACAGAAGAAGATTGAGATTTGGAGACATGTAGTGTTCTTCTCAAACCACACCATTATTACATTGCAGACTCAATATTCGACATCTCCCATGCTATCTCCAAAGGGTTCACATGGTCCTTGTAACTCCCAGGGAGCCAGGAAGGGGCAGAAAGGACAAGTCTTCAATGGAATGACCAACACTCCAGGGAGTAGCAGCTATGGGACAGGTGCTGTATTCTCCTCTAACAAAAATTACTAACCTTGCTGGGCCTAGATGTAGACTGACTATGCTGGTCAGACACAGATATAGTTGGTACAAAAAATAAGTCTGTTTTCTATCCCTGAATTAAGTATCATAATGACCAATAAATAATAACGAGGCAAAAATACTGCTATTCTTCACAAGGGCCAAATACTGTACCTAGTTAGCAGTATTCTTGTCTACACTATCTAGTTACCCTTAACAAAGCTGAAAAATCCCATTTCTATGAAAGGCAACTAACCTAGACTGAATTCCCATGCAGTTAAATGTATTATACTGATCACTCTTATGGAACAAAATAGAGATACGATGTTTCATTTGCAAAAGTTGAAAAGCTGCTAGAGGGAACCAAACTTGCACAGGCACTGAAGCTCTCAGGAGGGCCACCCAAGGACGCTGACACAATCAATCAAAACATGCGCTTGGATACAGCACTGCCCTGACCACATGAATGACCTGCTCAAATTCATTCCAAGCCACTTGGATTCCATTAATTCAAGTTTTGTTGTTTATCTCCCAACAATTAAAAGGATGAACCTCCTAATAAATTTTCTCTATTTGGCTACAGAAATGAAAACTGTCCACAATAGTTATTTTTATAGTTGGGTTCTTTTTCTAGGTTGAGTTCCACTCGAATCTGGTAGGACTCAGTTTTATAATCAGTAAATGGAAATAACATGCCAGCATTTTAAGTACACAGCAGTGAAAATGCCTAACACCATCCTAGGTACATATAAGATACTCAGTAAACATAAGTTTTCTTCTCCTTCTAGCTCTGAGCTAGATTTATTCTGGGAATTCTTCTTCTCCAACAACTGCAAAGATTATTATGGAAGAACTAAAGAACACTAAAGTAAACCAGCGCATCAACCCAAGAGGCAGAGTAAGGCAATAAGCAGCTTCAGGAGGTCCATGGGGACCTCTATAAAACCCTTAGAGTACCTCTATTATATAAAAGTATTATTTAAAGAGCTGACTGACCAGTCACAAAGAATAAGAAATACAGATGCTAGGCATGGTGGTATATCCCTGTAATCCCAGCACTTGGGAGGCTGAGAAAGGAGGATTGCCATCAGTTTGAGGCCAGCCTGGGCTGAATAGTCCATTCCTGAACTACAAACCCAAAGTCTGTCTACTCTGTCTCCAGAGAGAGAGACAGACAGACAGACAGACAGACAGAGACGGAGACAGAGACACATACGGAAATTCTTTCTCTGGCAAAGGAACCAAGGGATGAAGTGACAGTTTTTTGTTAAACTCAACAGCACTATTAAAAGGTTGCTGGGCCAGCTGGGTCTTGACTTTACATCATAAGAAAAGAGGCTCATGATATTAATTTAGCTGCAGCCTGAAAGACCCCAGATTTTTTGTTACTTATGAAAGAACAGCCTTGAATTGTGAAGCCATAGTGGCAAGCAAACTGCTCACCTCTGAGATGACAAGGAGGACTCAGTCTGGGGCAAAGAGAGGGAGACAAGCCACATGCAGCTGTCACAAGCAGCTCCCCGGCTGATGCTTTGTTCCTTCACTCACAGAAGTGTGCTTAGGGTGGGATTAAGCAGACCCTAAGCCCCCTACATTCCCATCTCATTGCATTCTGTCTGGCCACGAGACAAAGAAGCATAAGAGACATTTTCATCTCACCTTAACTGAGCTCACCAAAGAAACTATTTCCTGTTTCATTATATAACGTGCTACAGTGAGAATGTGTCACCAGTGTTGGGGCAGGGAGAGGGACATATTCTGTGTTTTTACCACTTTGAAGACCAGTAGGCTTGGTACCCCACCCCACCCCCACCACTTGGTCATCACAGTTATTTTACACTACAATCTGTTTGAAGGATCAGGGTTAGAGAGGAAGGGAGAGGAGGAGACAGGAGGGGAAAATTCATTGATTTGCCATGTCTAAAAGTTAATGCCAAGAGACCTGAGTTTATATTTTAAATTTCAGGAAGTTCAATGTTCTGGGTAATACATGTGAATCATTGGAAAGAAATCCAGTTTTCTAGTTAGAAAGTGACTCCTTCGGTAACCACAATGTCCATGAATCAAGGGTACTTACTTTATTGTTCCACTTTCTTTCAATTATCAAAGAAAATCTTACTCAGGACCCCCACCAGGAAAGAAACAGGGAAAAGGAAGTTTCCCCAACATAGATACACCCAGAATCTCCGGTCTCAATTCCTCCTCTTGGTTAACACCAGAAATGGCATAGCACTCGGTGGCCACCATTCTTAGACCCTGAGGAAGCCCCTCTCAGCCATTAGCAGCCTTCTGCAGCTGGGTCAGGAGGGCCTGGCTGCGAGAGCCACAGAATATTTCTTCTGCTTGACTACTTGCATTTTAAATTCTGCATCCCTGTATGTCTGGGTTTGATATTCTACCCATCAATCTCTAGCTGACACTCACAGGGCATATTCTACTCATTCTTTTGTTGAAGAAAGGTTTATACTGATGACTAAGGAACATTCTCTTTTATGTGTCTATTCTCGAATATGGTCATCCCAGTTTTTTCCAGTTTCCTAGTGACTCTTACCTTCTCCTTATTTGGATTGGAATGAAGAAAAGATACAGCACTTCAGCAGTAGGGAGAGAATCCCCCTCTGACACTTCTTTTACAAATGCAAACTGCATTAGAAATCTCACAGTAGCATCATCCTATAGGAACCACTCTTAAAACCCTAAATATAAAAACTTCACAAAAACAATCTAATTAGGCAGCTCAGTAGGAGTTAGAAACCTGAGTCCAAATCTGAGCTTTGCCATCAACTTTGACACTGTAGTCACATTCCTTCCAGGTTCTTGACTTTCTAATCTATAAAATGAAAAGGATGAAGTAGATACTTTGAGCTACTTCCAGCTCTATGAGTCTCCCATTCGCTTCTCAAAAAATTCTCAACAGATTTCCATGAAATGTTCATACCTCTTGCACATTTGGCACAATCCTATGATCATCAGCTTTTCAGGAACACATCAATGACAGGAAATAATCCACATCTGAAAAGCTGCCTTCCTCTCTGCACAGCTCTTCACTCCTATCCACAAATCAGCCGCATTTCAATTCCACGTGGACCCACAACCTCTTAGTCACAGACATCACCGAGTCTCCAGCATCTCAACATCTTTGCTGTTTGACTTACACATTTTTCAGTTTCTTAAAGTTAGATTTTAAGGTTTAATTAAATGTTAGACATCAAAAAAATTGCATGCACTTTCCACGCATGTCTTGAGTCCAGACGAAACCTTTGCTCTCTGGTCACCAGTGAAATGGCTACCAACTACATAAAATCTGTTATTTGCAGAAGGGTCAAATTTTAAAATTCTTGATGAAAACTCCAAATACTGAATTAAGTGGCATCAAATGTCTTCAGATTCTCTTTAAAAATCTATTAAAACTACACATTGTGCAAAGTAAACACAGAATCATGCCTAAAATTGTGGCTAAATGGCATAAAAATATTAATATATAATGCCATGTTACCTATTTATGAGATTTTGTAAGTTTAATGTACACAAGAAAGTAAATACATATATTTGTTAATACCAATATTTTATCTCTTATAGTAAAATACACTGTTGTGTATTGTGGCTGAATAAATTTTCGCTTTGATGTAATCAAATGTATGGTCATACTAATCAAGCAATTAACAAAACACCTAAAATATGGAAATTGCTGTGCTGATCACATAGCATTTTTGCAAACTATGCTTTCATTTAACCCTCACAACAACTCTCTGAAGTAAGAACCCTCACAACAACTCATCCCATACATATGACAGAGCTCAGAACAAGACCCAGGTACCAGTGAATGGCTTGAGTCAGAGGCAACAGAATGAAGTACTCAGTGTCTTCTCAATCACAGAGAAAGAAGATGTATCACAACATTAATTGTGCTCTTTCTCCTGAAAATGCTCACCAACCTCACCATAGAGAAGTAGATATAAAATAACATCATGCACAAGGCAGAGCATGACCCTGGAATCCTGAGAGATCTATGTGAAACTTAACCGTGCTACTTGCTTACTCTGTGGATGGGACAAATTACTTAACTTCTCTGGCTTAGTTTCCTCATCTATAAAGTGACTATAAGTATATACCTGATCATTCAGGGTAGTGCTATTAAGGTAACTGATAACACATACAAAGTACTTGACACAGTGCTGGGGAGACAGAAGGTACGTAATAGTGTTGGTTGTTACAAAATTTTTTCTAATATTCTCTGCCTATACGCTATTTGTTAAAATTCAAGGTTTAAACTGGTTTCTCAATGGGAATCTGTTGTGTATAACTGAAAATATATAATAGAAGACTTCAAGAAAAAGAATTTGGCACTTTTATTTGACTAACAAAATTCTATCACAAATCAACTTTTGTATCAATTGTGCATAAGTGAAAAACAAGCAGACAAATCTGATCACATAAAAAAAAATCCAAAATTTCACATGCCCTAAAAAGAAAACAACAAATAAATAGCAAAGCTGCTACACACAATACCAGCAATCCAATAGAGAAAAAAAACAGACAAGAGAAAATATTTAGGCCAGGGGTTCCCAACCAGAGGTGACTCTTCCCTGGGATGCACTTGGCAATGACTAGAGACAGTCCTGGTTGTCGCAACTTGGGAGGTGATGCTATCTGAGTCTAATGGATAGAGCTCAGGGTGCTTCAAACATCCTACCATCCAAAGGGTACCTCCTTACAAAATTATCCACCAACTGTGAATGATGCTGAGACTGAGAAACCCTGCTGTAGATACATGAAAGACATTCAATCTCATGGACACGCAATATGCAAATTAAAACTCCAGCCTATCACAGTGACAATTCAAAATATCTAATGATTTGTACTGCAAAGAGAATAGTGATAGAGACAGACTCATATACAGTTTAGAATGTAAATTAGTTCAACTTTTAAAGTGACTTGGTAAGTATCTGTTCAATTTAAATAAATACCCTCTGGTACAGCAATTTTGTGTCTATGAATTTATCCTTAGATATTAACAAACATATATGAAAATATTCACTAGTCACTGTTGCTTGAAGGATGGCAAGAGTTGTAAAGGTACATGTTCAATGCTTCACTATGCTTAAATTTATAATATATGCCAGAATTAAATATTATATAGCCTTTTAAAGAACAAGGCAGATTTATTTGCACTGATATGGACTACTAAATGAATGAAACACAGTACAATACAATAAATAAAATACATTACTACCTTCCACAACATATTTACATATATGCCAGTACCTGTGGATTCTGGACGAAAGCATACAAATCATAGAAATGGAAAGCACAGAAATGGAAACAA
>RJWT010050681.1:0-10810 GCA_004365215.1 Cuniculus paca
TTTTAATTGGCAAGATTGGCAACACTAATTACAATGCAGAAAGGGAACTTTCACCTACTATCCCCAAAATTTAGTACAGCTACATTAAAAGTAATTTGCTAATATCTAAAAATGAAAATATCATTTGACAGTTTTTATTTTTTATTTATTTTTTTTTTGCGGCACCCGGGATTGAAACTCTTGACCTTGTGCTTGCCAGGCAGGCGCTTAGGCCATTGAGCTAGATCCCTGGCCCTCAGTTTTTATATTTCTAGAATTCATTCTACTGAAACAATCACACAAATGTGTAAAAAAATACATTGCAGTAATGTTTGTAAGAGTAAAAAATTAGGCAAAACTTTAGAATCTATCAATATAAAATGATTAAATCAGTAATTCTCATATCTGTAGACTACATTAGACACTTAAAAATTAGAGAATCCCAGTTTTCTTTTGTAGGTTATATATACCAATATTTACCATAACAAAAGTTACAAAAGAAATTTTTAAAACACCTGTTTATTAGAACAATAAAACCATTAGATATTAACATATTTTCACAAAAATAATTATATTTTCCAAGGGAAAACAAAAAGTTAGAAGTATGGCATTATTTTACATTTTTCTACAACTCTACTCTCTGTTTCAACAGGAGACAGCTGGATTCAGCATGAATCCTGCATCTGCATGTAATTCCTAACTGTGTGTTGTTCTGGTGAGAGTATATGAAGAAAATGCAGGGGCGGGGGATTTAGCCCAGAGGTTCAAGCGCTTGCTTGGTAAGTGCGAGGTCGTGAGTTCGATCTCTGGTACCATTAAAAAAAAAAAAAAAGAAAAGAAAAGAAAATGCAGCCTTATCTAGATATGACATTCTAAGGGGAAGTAGCTTTTTCACAGATATTTCTCTTTAATACAATGAAACTCAAAAAGCAGTAATTTCTGCACATGTATGTGTGTGTGTGTGCGCACAGCTCTAGGGACTGAACCCAGGGACTTCCCACTAAACTGTGTTCCCAATTCCTTTTCTGAGACAAATTTTCACTAAATTGCTAAATTGCAAGGGGTAGGGTTAAACTTCCCACAGTGCTGAGATTATAGGCTTGTGACACCATGTCTAGCTAACAAGTGGTAAATTCTCAAAAGTTAGTTATAATGTGGATGGAAATCATACCATAATAAATTTTTTGTGTTCTGTTAAATTAAGATGTATTGATATATCATGTGTTTTGAGTGGATTTTTAATGCAGTATTTTATAACAGCATTCAATAGTCATTTACAAACACTCATTCACAGATCTCACCAATGATAAAATTTTTAAAAATTACATTCAAATATCATCATCGATCTCATCAGAAATCTTTATAGCTACCCATGTTACAGTTCCAGAATATTCAAAATTCCTCAAATCTCTGAAATTTTTAATTTTCACTTGAAAGTAAACTTTATCAGATTTAGGAAACAAATGTTATCACTTTCCTTTTAATAATAAGTTCAATTTACTAATTTTTAAGAAAGTATCATTCAAACTCCCAAAAGTGAATAATGATATTATTCTAAGAAAAAACAGTGTTTCAAAAACAAAGTAGCGAGTTTAACTCACATCTCAATTGCACAAGTCTTTTTTATTAGAAATAACCATGGTACTTTAGCATCCAACACAAATGCTTTATGCACATTTTTCATCTTCTCACTAAAATTATTTTTAAAATACTAAACAGATGGAGCAATAGCAATGACTTTTATTGCTTTGTAAAGGATAGTGTTAAACTAAACTGGCATTTCTTTAACTAGAAGTTCATGGTGGTGAACACGAACAAACGCAGTGTTACGGTTTGTGTATAGATGGCCCCCCCAAACCTCATGTAGTCATGAAAACGGCTGAATCTAACGTTTATGATTGATTCGTGGTATAGCGCTGGGATTGGCAGTGTGAGTTCTGCACCTGCCCAGGGGTGGAGCTGACATACAATGTAAGGTTGGAATGGGGGCATGTTTTCCTCTTGGCGCGGTTTGTTCTTGCCGCTTGCAGCCGCCATTAACAGCAGCACCTCAGCCACGCCACCCTGCCTTGGAGCCAGCTAAGCATGGACTAAAAGCCCCAAAACTGTAAGCTAAATAAACCTCTTCTTCCTTCATTATGGGCGTCAGGTATTTTGTCCCAGCAACGCGAAAAAAGTAACCAAAACATGCAGTGACTTCTAGTGTAGCATGGCACCAGTGCCTTATTTATGTTAAGACACCAGCACTTCTCACACCACTGATTTTACCCATCAGCATAAATACAGCACAGTGAATAGGCAAGTGGTATCTTAATATTATTATGAAAAGGAGCTTTGGTCTTATGGACTCCCTGAAAAGGTCTGAGAATTCCTCAAAGTCCACTGGATTAAACAACCAGAGTACACATATACAATGTACTACTATGAAGTTAGTAAAAAAAATCCATCTATTTATTTGAAAATGTTTGGCCACAATATACCAATTACTATGTAAAGAAGATCTTTATGTGCATTCACTCTTAAAGAAAGACTCAAGTAAAAAGAACAAACTTTAGAATAGGTGGACAATTTGGCTTTTAAAAAGGGCAGGACAGGAAGGCACACACCTCCAATTCCAGCACTCAGGAGGCTGAGGCAAGAGGACAGCTTTGAGTTTAGAGGCCAGCCTGGGCTACAAAGTGAGTTCAAGGCCAGCCTGAATGGCATAGTGAGACCCTGTCTCAAACAAACAAACAAACAAACAAACAAACAAAAAACAAACATGAACCCAGGTGTGGTGGAGCATGCCTGTACTTGAAGTAGGAAGACTGATACAAGTTCAAGGTCAGCTTGGACTACAGCCAGACCCGGTCTCAAAAAACAAAAAAAAAACAAAACCAAAAAAGGATTATCTGTTTATCAAACGAGGAGGGGAATAACACATATGCCTCAAAAATGTCAGCCATGTGCTAACTTAACCCAACAGGTAATCCTGGATGGGAATCCAGACAAAAAAGGGGAAGGATAGAGCTGAATGGGGGGGTCAGTGAATGAAATGATCTTATACTATCAACATTTATGTCCTAGTTTCACTGTGAGTAGAAGATTTTTTGAGAGTTCTTGCTGATGGATTGGGCATAGACAGGAAACAGTTTAAAAAGAACTTATAAAGGCTGGGAATGCAACTCAGGGCTTACCTAGCATGTGTGAAGCCCTAGGTTTGGCCCCCAGTACCACTACAAGAAAAATGGTAATAATCTGTGAGTTAATCATCTGCGCAGGATCTGTGCAGCGGTTACCTTGGTGGGCGCAGAGACAGTCAGGAAGGGGAAGTGTGGGGAGCTGATCATATCCTATTTTTTGACTGGATGCAGGTTAGACAGGTGTGTCCACTGTGTGTAAATTCATCACATGCTATACTTAGCATGTACTTTTTAATACATATTTTACTTCAGTAAACATTTTTAATTTTCTAAATTTTTAGCACGAATAAGTATTTGGAAAGGACTGCTATTCCCATCAGAAAGACTGAGGAAAAAGAAGGTTGGGCTGGGCATAATGGTGCATGCCTGTAATTCCAGCACTTGGGAGGCTGAGCCAGGAGGATCGAAGCAAGTTTAAGATCAGCCTGAACTACATAACGAGACCCTATCTAAATCAATCAATCAATCAATTTTTTTAATGCAGGTTTGGAGGGAGAGGAGAGGATAAAAATTGTTCAGGATGTGATCAAGTGAAGGAAAAAAGACAATAGATGATGGGGAAAGGAGGGATAATTGCAGAGAAATAGCTCTAAAGAAGTGAGCAGGGTAACAGTTCTAAACACTATGCATACTTTGTAAAAAATAAAAATCTGACATTTCATGGTTCAGTAGCTTCGGATACACTTCTGTATATCATTGCCTATTTCTTCAAACTTCTAATATTCTTTTATTAATTCCTCAAATGGCATATCAGCCTTAATTGAATTTCTAGTAATTAAAATTTAAAATTCAGTATTTCATTTCTCATGAAACTGTTCCAAGTACTTCTGAGTTCTTTTAATTTGGTATTTCTAAGCTATTCAATAACCCAAGATAGCATTTTACTCTCTGCTTGCTGTGAATCCTTGCCCAACAATTCTGTATTTGTAGTGAATATATATATCAGATTTTTTTTTTTTTGTACCAGAGATCGAACTCACTACCGTGCACTTGCCACCAGGCGCTTGTGGCGCTGAGCTAAATCCCCGGCCCATGTATCAGATTTTAGTTGCTAATACCATGCTCTTTTTTTGAACAGTGAATTAAACCTAGGGCCTTTCATATGACAGGCAATCACTCCACCACTAAGCTATATCATATCTCCAGCCCCTTTTATTTTTTCCAATTTTAGGATGTACCCTGCTGAAGGGAGCACAATTTTTTGACACAGGTCTTGCTAAATTGCAAAGGTGTTTAGCCTAGCCTCAACTCATAATCCTCCTGGCCCAACCTCCAATGCTAGGATAACAGGCATAAGTTACCACACCCAACCTATTTGTTTTTCTTGACTAGTTATTTAAAATAAAGACACCACTTAGCTTTTAACAAACTAAACATTTCTTTAAATGGTTGCCATGAAGATGAAATGAAAAGCAGTCATCTAAAACACTGTCGAACTGTGGCAGTTAGTAACTATCCCATAGTATCAATTGCTATGAACTTCAGTCAGGAATACCAATTCTGGAAAATTGGTAATGTGATACACAGGTTATTAAGCGATACAATTTTTTAGTATCTTAGTCATTTAGCAAATTGTCTTGAACCATCAAGGAGATAAGGGAGGAGATGAGGATGCAGAAACAGGGTAGTATATTTTGTAATGGTAGCCTAAAGGAATCCCTGTCTGCTTCTATTTTCTCTATTAAATTTGTGACAAGTCATGTGCTGTGGACAGGGTTGAGTTGTAGGATGTTTGAGTAAGAAGCCATCAAACTCCATTACTGGAGAATGAGAAATCCTATAAATGTTGATGCCTTTTTGAAATGTGAGGTCTTGAAAGGGAAGTGAACCTACCCACAGGGCTGTGTTTAACTCCAGTGACATAAAGCACAAATCAGGCACAGACTGGGCAAATGGTCTGACTACGGTCAAGGTTTTGCCAAGTGAGTAAAATAAACCAAAGGGTAAGAGAGTTAAAGGTGTTTATAAAACAATCGATCAACTGATGTATTTTGAAATTTTGTTTTAGGTTTTTTCTTCTTTTTCATTTTCTCCTTGAAATAAAATGGATTTGGAAACAAAACAAACAACCAATCAAGAACTAATGACCCTTAAGCTACAAGGACGATGAATAAAGGTGAGGTTCATGAACTGAAAGTTGGTGTGGAAGCACTGTTGGTATGGAAGTAACAGAAAGTCGGGCGAGATCAGAACGGGAGTCTTGAAGTGAAGATCTGGATGGAGACTGTATGACAGTGGGAATGGATGGCTGAAGTAGAGTGAAGGGAGAGAGCATTAAGAACAAGGTGTCAAGGAACTGAGAGAACCAAGGAATTGGACAGGGCATAATACGATGCTAAAGTCTGCAAGAAAAGAGTCCTGAGCATGAGTGTACAGGAAGGTCGTGAACCAGGGACTAAAGTCACTGAAGAATGACAGATAATGACCAAGAGATTAATAAATGTCAGAAATAAGGATCATATCATCAGCTCTGAAAGTATGAACTACAAAGGGAATAAAAATGGCTTGAAAGCTGCAATACAGAACAAGGACAGCTACCAATCCCACCCAAAATAAAAGCAACATGACGAAAAACAAAAAAAGAGGTCAAAGGAAAAT
This sequence comes from Cuniculus paca, assembly GCA_004365215.1. Classification (NCBI taxonomy): domain Eukaryota; kingdom Metazoa; phylum Chordata; class Mammalia; order Rodentia; family Cuniculidae; genus Cuniculus; species Cuniculus paca. The sequence continues at coordinate 5,760 of RJWT010050681.1, forward strand.
GATTAGGGAGCAACCAGATTTTAATTAAAGAAAACACTGAATAGGACCTTTTCAGAGATAGAGAATGCAGTGCACGTGGATGTATTCCTTAGGGTTATGGTTCCATAGAGCACACTGAAAGAATTCCAGAATAAGAATCTCCAGTTAAGAGATTCTGAAAGTTTTTGCTTTAAGTGCTTTCTACTGTTATTCTGAAAAATATAGCAATTTTAAGTTTTATTTTTAGACACTAATTTTTAAATAACATACTACCAAACAGTTCTAAGATAAAGTTTGCATAAAGGTGCTTACCTCTATTTCTGTAATTTTTTCAGAAGGATTATCAATCAGGAAACGTGCTAAAGTCCCAGGAGTAGTTCTATAAGTTAGAATGATTGAGTTTTTAGGGTCCTGACACCACTGAATAAAAAGATCTCTTGAAAATCCACATTCCAGGTCAGGTTGGCTGGCAAGGACAACTTTGGGGCTAGGTACTCGAGCCAAGTCAGAAAGACCATGGCATAAAGAAAGATGGCGAAACTGAAATGGGTTATTCCTCTTATCTTCAAAACATCTCATCAATTTATCACTCATCCATTCTACCTAATATAGGGGGGAAAGAGAACAGTGATGAGAAAATACGACCACTTCAATGTATCCCACAATAGTCAAGGAATTCAAGTTCTATCTCAAGTCTTTTTTTTCCCACTAGTTGCTGAAATCTGTACTCTTCTGACAAGCAGCAATTTTCCAATTCTTTCCCCATTAAGTTCTCCCAGTCCAGTTCTCAGCCTAAAACTCCATTTTTTCAGTGATTATTATTTGATAAGTCACCTTCAATCTTAAGAAAGCTGTGTATATGTTCTGTATAAATATCTTACCCTAGAGATTGCTATTTCAAGGGAAAGAGTTTACATAAAAGAAAGAATAATGAATTTTAACAGTTATATCCTATTAGGTAGGTTCTATTTTGTCCTCATTTTATAGAACAGGATATCAAGAGCTAGAAGAAAAGCAACTTGCTCAATCTGTGAAATAGATACAAACATAGAAACTATCCTGTAAGGTATATATAGATTAAATAATTATGTAAAGCATACAGGACAGTAAATAGTTAATTTTAGCTACTATTATCAACATCTTCAGAAAAGTAACATCCAAATGGCAATTAAGATACTAAATTTGTAAGACCAATGACTGGCAAAATTTGTTATCACAAATGACAACATGAAAACAAACCTGGGACTTAGAAAACTCCACCACATTATAACTGACGTTATTCAGGAGTGCCAGTGAGTAAACACCCAATCCTGCATCTTTAGTTCTCCAAATCTGATCAAGAAGCTGAGCAAGTTCCAAAACTCGGCCTGCAGTATCCACTGCTATTAACACATTTCCATCACCACGAAGGGTTTCCAGGACATTAGCTAGAAAACAAGAATGTAAAAGTCATATAGAACAAAACAATACTGTGCTACAAAATTAAAGACAATGCTGTTTCCCTGTTTTTACAATGCAGAGTACAATTTATAAGCAAGTAATCACTAGGCCTGGTACAAAATGAAAAATTTTGTTTAGGTCAGCACAACTTCTAATTTTCTTAAGTTTATCTTCATTAGAGGTAAAAACTAAGGCTATTAACTCTCAACTTTTTCATTTAAGTATTATAAATCAGTAGTTTCCAACTCTTTTGCATTAAATATACACAGAAAATGGTATTTTAGCCACGTGTGGTAGCACATGCCCATAATCCCAGTACTCGAGAGACCAAAGCAAGAGGATCCTGGTGAGTTGAAGGCCAGCCTGGGCTACACAGTAAGTTCAAGGCCAACCTGAACTATGTAGTGAGACCTCGTCTCAAATAAAAAAAAAAAATCACTGGGAAAATTGACCAGGTCTAATGCAATAAGTATGGGGGCTTCCAAGCCACCCTACATTCACCTGACCACCCCAGTGAAGTTTGTTAATCCCAAAATTTATATAGACATACAAACACAGAAATATATGCATATATATATACAAAATGTATAGAATACATACATCACATTTTCTTCCAAAACCAAACAACAATAACAAAAAACAAAGTATAAAAGTTTTTATATGTAATATATATTTTAGCCTTCATAGATTTCTTTACATGAAAGTCTACTTGGAAATAAATGGTAAAAAGCAAACTACCAGAAACAAACAAAAACCCGTGAACTGAAGAACTTTAAGTTAGTGATTAGTCATACAATATACAAATTATACTTTGTGCGGCTGGGGATATAGCTCAGCAGCATAGTGCCTGCCTGGCAAGCGCAACGTCCTGAGTTCAATTTTCGTTTCCAAAAAACAAAACAAAACATAAACCACACAAGTTATACTCTCAGAATAAAGAGACTAAGAGAGTGGTTGCTAACATGTTAAAAAAGAGGAATTCAATTCGCCCTGCTGAAATCTCATATAGCTTCCAAAAAAAGAACATGAAGTGAAGCAGCTCAAATCAAAACAGAAAGTAGCAGCAACAGTTTAGAGACATCTCTTTAAAATCAAGAAGACTAGAGTGTAAAAAACCCAGCACTAAAACCAGCAGAGAAGCTCTCTTTGTGTATCCTCATTTATCAGGTTATTTTTGGTTTTCTCTTAGAGTGTGTTTTTCTAATTAATATATACAAAGTCTTAATATCCGTGAGTGCCCAGGAGAATGGCAGAGACAGAAGTCAATCTTTACATCCCCGTCACATATTTCTTCAAAAGTACTAGAGTTAGCTAAGTTCTTATGAGCAAGTACAGTACAATAAAAAGAATTCCATGATACCATGCACCTCCATGGCTCTTTAAAAACAGCACTAGATAAAACATACTTAGAAGTTGTTCGTCTCTCTGTTTTCTTCTAGGCTGCACATATGTAGCATTAAATGAATCTGTGATGAGTAGCGAGGGTCTGCTCAGCATTTCCAGGGAACATCCATTTAAGTGGCTGTTAAGGTTTAGGGAGAATAACATATGACTTGAAATAAAAAGTAATAGGATCTCTTAATTTAAAAAAAAAACAACTGCTTTTATAAAGCTTTTTCCCCCCTGCTAACTGTAAAAGTATATATGCTCACTGATTCAAAAGAAGACAGGTACACTGCTGAAAATATGCACAAAGCAGAAAATAAAAACCTTCCAGTGGACCACTACAGTCCAAGATAACTGATGTATGTTGAGTATGCCTTTCAAATTCCCAAAGTTTTGGCTGGGCATGGTGGCATACACCTGTAATCCTAGCACTCAAGAGGCTGAGGCAGGACAACTGCCATGAATTCAGGCCAGCCCAGGTTGCATCAAGAGTTCAAGGCCAGCCTAATCTACACAGCAAAATCCTTTATCAAAAAACCAAAACAAAACAAAAACAAAGTGTAGAAGTTTTATATGCATATATGTATGTATATTTTTAATTTTAAAAAGTAGATATTCTACTGGGCATGGTGGTACACACGTGTGATCTTGAGCTACTCAGGAGACTGAAGCAGGAGGATGGCAAGTCTGGGGATTTAGTTTAGTATTAAAGAGCACTTACCTAGATACAAGGCCCTGGTTTCAATCTACAGTACCTCAAAACGAGGGGAAAAAAGTGGGTATCACATATACCCATACACAGTACTATATTCTCAATTCTATATCCTAGGTGTTTGTTTGGTTTGGTTTTGGTTTTAGGCAGGGTCTCACTATGTAGTTTGGGCTGGCTAGAACTCATTATATAGCCCAGGTTGGCCTTGAAATCAAGGCAATCCTCCTGCCCCAGTCTCCTGAGTGCTGGGATTACGGGCATGTACTATCATGCCCGGATGTATTCTACTTTTTTCCCATGAAAATTCTTTTCTAAGCAAGTTTTTAGCAACTGTAAAAGCTTCCTATCATGTTTGTACTGCATTTATTTGAACTTTTTGTTTATATTTGTCACTTTTTTGCCATTATAATCTTTTCTTTTTTTTTTTTTTATGTCGTCTTTTTTGAGACATGGTGTCTATGCAGTTCAGGCTGGCCTTGAGCTCACTTCGTAGCCCAGGCTGGTCTTGAATTCTCAACGATCCTCCTGCCTCAGTCTTCTGAGTGCTAGAATTATGAGCATGTGCCATCATGCCCAGCATGCTGTTATAATCTTTCAAAAACATTTTTAAAAAGCTTCAGCTGTATTTCTGAACATTTCTTTAGGACACTCTCCTAGAAATGTATTTACTAAACTATATGAATATTGGTAAATGGCTCTCCACAACATTTAACCTTTTCCAGAAAGGTTCAAATAGAAAGATCAATTCACAAAATACTTCCCAGAAGACTGGTACTATTAAAAAATTTTAATATACTTAATAAAGAAATATTATTTGCATTTCTTTTTTTTTTTTACTTTGTCTATTTTGAAACTATGTATTTTTGATTAATGCTTGATCTTATATATATATATAGATGCATAAGTTTTCTGGCCAATTTGTATTTTCCCTAGTTCATTGGTTTTGTAATTTAGTTTACAGTTTTAGACAGTTTAATCAACTCTATCAGACTTTTCCTTTATAAATTGGTCCATTATCTTTATGCTTACAAATTCTTCCAAATCGGAGATCACCAATATTGATTCCTTTTCTAGATAATTCTAATCCGTCTGATGTTTATTTTGTTATACTGTAAAAAAACGAAATTCACTACTTACTCAAATACCCATCTTTCCTCATTAATCTATAGGTCTAAATTCAATCTGTTAGTCTTAAATATTTCTCAATATAAAGATTTGTGGCTATTGTAATCTAATATAAACAAGCTTCCAACTTAATAGACAAATATAACAAAAGCCTATATGGGACTGAAAACCAAAAAATTTATAGCAATGCTGTGAGTACAAAGTAAAATATGTAAAATTGTAACTACTATGTTCCTTTTTAAAGGGAATGTGATATCAAATACGGATATATTAGACAGTACAGATTTTACAAAACAACTCCCCCAAAAGTTCTATTCAGTAGGTTTTATGTACGAAAATCCACTTTCTTCGCAACATCTTCAGGAAGACAGCTGTTTTATAGTGAAGAATCTTATGTCAATTTTAAAAA